>CAUYPK010108794.1:0-27270 GCA_963574355.1 Loris lydekkerianus | reverse complement strand
TCCTCCTTTCCTTCCATTCTCCATTCCCTCCTTTCTTCCCTCCTTTCCTTCCTTCCTCCATTCCCTCCTTCCTTCCCTCTTTCCTTCCCTCCTTCCCTTCCTTCCTCCAGTCCCTCCTTCCTTCCCTCCTTTCCTTCATTCCTCCATTCCGTCCTTCCTTCCCTCCTTCCCTTCCTTCCTCCATTCCCTCCTTCCTTCCCTCCTTTCCTTCCTTCCTCCATTCCCTCCTTCTTTCCCTCCTTCCTTTCCTCCTTTCCTTCCTTTCCTCCATTCCCTCCTTCCTTCCCTCCTTTCCTTCCTTCCTCCATTCCCTCCTTCCTTCCCTCCTTCTTTCCCTCTCTCCCTTCTTCTCTTTCTCCCTTCCTCCCTTCCTTTAATCCTTTCTTCAATGTGTCTTGAAGGGTATTTTGGATTCACTAAAGGGTACTTAAAATAATACAACAGAGCAAATGAGTTAAGATCAAAGTGAAAAATAAAAAGCACAGTGGCAAAGTGGTACCAATAACAAGATTGGCCACAAACTATTTATTTATCCTTTGGGCAGATTTAAAAGTTGGCTTTCAGCTTTCTAGCCACCAAACAGAAAAGAAATGTATTTTCAGATACATAGCTTAAAGCATCCATGAAATAAATAATCACCAGTTGCTTTGGGGATCCACAAGTATTATTGGAACTAATTTCAGATAGGCATTTCTCCCTGGGCGTCTCATAAATGGGAATCTGTACACTGACCGGAACATTGACAACCTCCTCAGCAGATTGGGCTATTTTCTCCAAGATTCCTCATATGGGTTGGTGTTGACAGGAATTCTCTGAGGGAGGGGGAAGGTGATGCAGTTTGATTACCATCTTTCACCTGACTTGGCTTGATCTCGGGGCAGGTACAATATAGAATTGAATAAATGGACAAGTTGCGTGTTCTCTAAGAATTCCCCCATGGACTTACCATAATTGTCAAATGACAGTGAATTCCAAGTGACACTACCTGGTATCTCACACAAATCAGATTTTTAAATCCAGGTTTTACAACTAAAGATCTTGGAATCTTTCTATTAGGAAAAGTAAACTATTTGAAAGCTTCTGATAAGGTTGCTTGAGCACTCCTTGGTTTCATTTCTTCCTAATCTGCGTTTGGTCCTGTGGTAGGGAAACCACTTCACATCATCTCCCTACCCTGAAGCATCACTGGAACTTCACCTGAGAAATGAGCAGAAGGTGTTTACCTGGTACCTGGTACAGTGCCTCCGAGCCCCGTCAATGCTTTTCTGTGTATATCTGTTTCAAGATTTAATTTTCTTGCAGCTTTTGTTTACTGGTGCATTTAAATAAACAACATTTTCTAACAGTCTTAAAGAAAGGACTTAAATGACATCCATGTGTGTTACTGAGCCAGCAGACATGTGGCAGCATTCTAGTGCTCACAATGACAGGGTGTGCTCCCCACGAGGAGGAACCAACCGACACAGATGTTTCAGTGTGAGGTGCTGTGGAGCACTGACCCTGGCACCAGACCTATGGCCACACAAGGCATGTCCGAGGACAACTTTCCCAGGCACACACTTAACATTCAGTTGGAAAATAGGTCCCCAGCTTAAGTGGGCTTTACACGTGTTCAGTCAATATCTGTCCTCCATGTGCTCTTCCAAAATTATACTCTTTTCACCTACCTTTTCTCAATTTGTGCCTTCAGAAGCTATGGGAAGCAGTGGGGACAGAGTAAGTTAAACATGAGAAAGTCCCCAGTCACAAGTATCAGGGGGGTGCAGGGCAAGAGCTTGCACTCTGGAGCCAGGCTGCTCAGACTCTGCGGGTCCAGAGACCCTCCCAGCCGGGTCCCCTAACTTTATTCTGTGCCTCCTGCCCAGTTAGTAAAACTGGTTAGTGGTGACTGTGTTGGGTTCTTGCATTAAACAGTGGACTTGTTTAAAACACTGTCTGACATGGACAGTTCTTTCCATTAACTAAGAACTGTGGTCTTGAACTGCTACACAGATTCTAAGAAGGTTTACAGATTATACCGGAGACAACTTTGAGTGGCAGCCAGCTCTCCCTTTCCTTCCCTGAGGATCTCAAATTAGGTGTAGTTTTAGGGCACTTCAGAGATTAAAACTCCCCCCAGAAGGGTAAATAAACATTTCGGTTTTCTACATTAAACCTTGACCATATACTAAGTGCTTTATGTACGTGTTTACCTGTAATTCTTTCTGGTCCCTTAGGAAGTAAGCACTATTGCTCCTATTATAATAAGAACCTTTTATTTTTTTGTCTGCCTCCCGTTGGAAAAATAAGAATTGCCTTGGGCCACACATTAAGTACACAAACACTAACGACAGCAGATGAGCAAAAGGAAAGGTCCCTGCATACTTTTCATGATATCTGACCCCACAGATAAACAAAACAGTCTTCAAAAAATCAGCATGTGTCCCCTGGGTGACAGGCTGGACACTCTGCTCCAGAGAGTATGAGGACTACACTGGACTTTAATACTGACCTCACTTCAGGTAGGGTTGACAGTAAAATACAGCATGTCCCATCCAATTTGAATTTCAGATTAAAAGAAAATGCTATTTTTAGTATAAGCATATCCCAAATATTCCATGGGACACACTTATGCTAAAAAAGTTGTTCACATTTTTTATCTGAAATTACAGCTTAATTGGGTGTCCTGTATTTTTATTTGCTCTATTTAAGACCCTAAATACAGAAATTTAACTGTCTACACGAGTGTAAGTGTCTTCTGGGTGCCAAGCACTGGGCTTAGCCATTAATAGGGTTTATCACATTTAGATCATAGGAGAGCAAACCATGGAGAAGGTCAATTATGAAGCAATTTATATACCTCTTTGCCAGCTGGTCTGATCCTTCACCCAGCATGCTGATTGCCAACCTCACTTCTGGCATTAGGGCATTTTGTCATATCACAGCAGATTTTTCACATAATTAACCTTCAACTGTGCCAGTAAGACTCTCCAATGATGTGCTATAGGAAGGCTATTTAAAAAACACTAACAAAAATAAGTAGCAATTTGAAGCAAACAAAAGAACTTTGGATTTAGACACACACCAAATTCAAATGCGGCGCCTTCCACCGACTGCCACTGTGAGCCTCAGTTTCATCATCTATAATTCAGTGTTCTCCCTGCAGGGTACTGGGGGGTGAAATGAGAACTCTGAGTAAGTGCCTCCTTCAGTGAGTGTTCACGAAGTGACTGCTTCCTACTCTTCTCCCCATCCTCTAATAATAGGTGATGAGTATGACTGGTGTAGATTCTTTGCATTAGTCATCTCCAGAGAGAATCCTTGTTCTAGTGATTCTTTTAGTGAGACCCATGTTAATATCCAGCCATTAGGAGATGTGCCCAGGAGCTGGGTCAGCTGGACTGAAGCTTCAAGTTTGGAGCAGAGTGGGGCAGGGTGAGGCAGGGTGAGGCCAGTTTCCAGTGGGGGCTCTCTTTTTAATTGGTGTCATTTTTTGTGTCTTGTGTCCCTGGGAATTCTTCCATGGTAGAGCAGAGAAAACAAGAATGTGGAGGGTGGGATTTTTTATACAGTACCTGAGAAATGGTGGATAAAAAAAAAAAAAGTAACCCAAAGCCTTACCCCAAAGAAATGTTAAAACTCAGGCCACAGACAAAATAAGTGTACCATATTTTGGCCAGGGTGGTGAAGCCCCTGGCAAGTGGTATAGAATCTATCGCTGTGCCAAGAAAAGGATGATTTGGTGGTAAAATTTGTGTAAAATGGAAAGCAACCCCAGAGGCATCCCCTACCCCCAACCAAATCCTCTCATAGAACCCTGCGAGGACGGCTGTACTATGCAAGGAAGGAGGTCAGTTCTGGCTTGGCACAAATTGATTTATCCAGAGCCCGTTCATACGGCACACCTCCCTTATTAGAACTATCTTTGATTTCTAAGACCAAGAGCACTGTTGAACACATACCACCTGTGCTCTCTTTCGTCTAAGGGTAGCAAAAAGGAAATGAATTTGAACTTCAGTTTAACCCCACCCCGACACCATGCAATTGGTGAAAAGGCTAAATTTCGTTTCTCTACCTTATCCAGGCCTTGTAGCGTCTCCAGCATGATATGAAATTTGCTTATGAAATAAAGACAAACACGAGCTTGACAGATATGGCATAAATAATCAATCCTCCGTATATTTATATAGAAGCCAGGTGCAGCTCATGGGTGATTGCTTCATACTTTATTTCTTTGCTTTTGCAAGAAATTCTGATAGATGGAGTGGGGCAGTTTGACATCATCTGGGCCTGTCGCTCGTATATGTCTTGAAAAATAATCAGCTCCAAGTCAGGTCTAGTGAATGTGAAGGAAAAACAGAATGGAAATATAAGAAAAAACATCGTTGGAGTAAGCAACAATTGGCGTTTTACAATCCTTGTTTGATTAATTTGCCAAACTTAGTAAAATGAGTAGATTGCATTACAGTTTTATGATAGAAAGTCTCGTTGAAGGAGTCAGAAACATTGTCTTGGAAGAACTCATTGGTGAGGTTTCCAGCCTCAGTATGCAATCCCCAGACACCAAAATAACTTGGGACCCATTCAAATATTCTCAGCAACGCATGAGAAATACCAAGTGCTACAGAGAACGGTGTGTCTTACATGTTTGCTGATGACATCTTCACAGCAATATGGTATTCCATTTATTAATTCTGGGTGCTGCAGATGGCTTCATTATGTGTACTTAATTTTAGGGCTTAAGTAAACATACATGAAGGAGATGTAAGAAATACCCAAGATATCCTTAAACAAAAAGCAAAGACTGTAATAGTGTAGCAGAGCCTGCTGAGAGTAAATCTATTCTAAAATAGTTTGGGGAAAATCTCTCCAAAGGTCTTGTGCGTGTGTGTCTTCTCATTTGTGATGAGGTGGAGAGTTAGAGGGGGAGGAAGATACTAATCAATGAGACCGTAATTTGCAACAGCAATTACAGTGATCCTATTTTTCGCACAATAATTGCCACATGTTGACTGTGCAGATGTCCAAACACATGGGAGCACTTCTCTTTCCATAAGACAAATGAAGATTTTCACTTTGTTTGGTAAACGTGTCAAGATTTATCACTTTAGTCATGTGCCATACATTAGGGTGTTTATAAAATATGGCTTTCTGCACTCGGGTTATGTAGTTTTATGATTTCAACAACATGGCAGTGATGAAATCAATGTTTTCAGGATTCAAATTTGTCCTGAGAGTGAGAGTGAACTGTGGGCAGCAGTTCAGTGGTTAGAAACAAGAGAACAAGAAACCCCCCACCCAGAGATGTACATACACGGCAGCCAGATGAACAGTCCTGAGCTCCTGTCCTCTGTGTCCAGAAAAATGGTAAACAAGTAAAATAACCATTTCCAATGAACTTTGACTGAAAAAGGCAGCGGTGGTCAGAACTTGCAGCTTTTTCTCATAGACTGGCCGTGGTAAACTGCTTCTAAAATGCAAGGAGATTGAACAGAATACTAGATGCAAAGATGAAAGGAAGGGGTATGTTCTAAGAAGGCAGGGAAGAAGAGTTGGAAACAAGCCCAGAAGCAGTATGTCTGTGAAATCTGAAGACAAAATAAAATATTTCAGAAAAACATGATTCTGCCTTTGGTCCCGGGGCAAGCTAAGACTTGTCTGTTAGAACAAGTCTTCTGGGCCACAAACCAAATTAATCTGAGTCTTGATAGCTTCTTCACAGCATGGTCAGTGCAGAGAAGCTATGCTTTTTCAAAGAATGTGAAAACACACCCTTTGATTAGGAAATGCCGATTTACTGATAACACTTTCAGCTTAAAATTTTGGAAAACTCAAAATAGCCAGAGTCAGAGCAGAATTTGTTCTTTCAGCTTCACAAGGAAGCTTAAGATTTGGAGAAAAGACGTTGTTCTAAAATCTCTCTGGATCTGAAATACATTTACTCTCTGCCTTGACCTAGAAATGTATAGTTTAACAAAAATAAAATGGAATTTTTTTTTTTTTTAACTATGGATGGGAGAAAAATGGTGGAGATTAGGGAAAATAACTATTGTTGTACACTGTGCCACAAGTTTCCAGTGTGAACATCTTTCTTCCTCAATCAGACTATAAAATCCACAAAGGCAGAGGAGTCCTTTGGATTATTTTGTACCTCCTTACGCTGCTAGACAAGTGGTTGGTAGGTCTTAATTATGGGCTGGTGGAATATGCACGTCCATTTTGTTAAGCAAAATGTATGATTATTTTTTAACACAGTACCTGGATAAAGGAGGAATTTATTGTGTGCATCAAACTGATGAATGGTTGAGATTCCACAGGCCAGGGTGGAACAGCTATAGCTTACTGGAAATCCTGAAGATGGACAAATAGGGACAGTTGTGAGCGTGACCCAGAAATATTTAGGCTCCGGCCCAAGAAAAGACCAGAATTTCCTTTAGATGGCGTGATGTGTATCATCTGACAACTCCCTATCGTAGTTAGGACCAATACAAGGTGATGTTTCAGTCCTGGACACTCTACGCGCTTTAAAGAATCAAACAGAAAGTCTTCAGAGGGCTCCGTGCTAATGGCAAATGTAAGACATTTGTAGCAGCTACCGAAAGCCTTGTGCATCCCCTGGAGGACCAGCCATGGAGATTCAGTTTTACCCCCCTGATGTTATTTTCTGCACAGGCATTCCCTGCCAAATGCTGCCCAGTGGTGTGAGCAACTTGGTAAGCTCTGAAAATTTTCAGAAAAATTATTGTAAGGTAACCTCACTGGATAGTTAAATGCTTAGCTTTGGGCAATAATACTTGCCATTACCTTGCAAAGAAGTCAGGGTGAAGGAGTGGAATTCAAAAACCAGAGTAAACTAGAAGAATAAGATAAAAGAAATGAGTTCAGCTCAAATACTGTCTAATGCCATAAGGACAAAGATTTCAGGCCAGTTAATGGTAATTGATCATTAAATATTTGAAAGATGTGTTGTCACTACGTAAAGCGAAATTTAATTTTCTTACATATGCACCACTATGATGTGAAAGAAGATATCCCAAGAGAACTAAAGGTAGATATCAGTAATTTCTGGGAGAGAGTCCCCAAAGAGAATTGTGTTTCCACTGTAGGACTTTCTGCATAGTTGACAGAAAGGGCAGCTGAACTAACACGTAAAGAGAAAATGATGTATTTAAAAATTTTGTTTTACCCCTATCTTACATCTAGTCTCTATGTAGAGAATTTTGTTTTCAAAAGCCAAACACACAAATACTCAGCAGATGGGCAAAGGCTGCCTTGAGGAGGACTTAATGTAAACACCTGCCCTTCTTTTCTGTGTTACCCTCATAATTTAATGGGTGTTTCAGATGATAATGGGGCATTCTTGTTTGGAAGATATAAATTCTCCTATGGTAAAGTAAATGCTGTTGGTTTTTTTTGTTTGTTTTTTGGTAGATTTTTATTACCATTGAAGGACACTGGGGAAGATGATGAGACCCTGATGTTGCAAAGAAAAAATAATGACTTCCATCAGGTTTCTAATCAAATACATTCTTTACAATGTTTTACGGAAAGTTGGGATGACAAAGACAAAGACTTCAGACATTGCTTTGAATGCCTAGAACAATAATAAATATCTTTTCTTGCTATATAAATAGACATCATAAACAAATAAAAACGTAAACTAGTAAACAACAAACAAACTAGAAACCCACTATTATCCTAACATTGCCCTCCCAGTACCACCAGCTTTTTCTGCTAGTGCCCATAACACCAATTCAAGACGTTTACATGAAACTTATATTTTTGAAAGATACTAAGTTGTTCTCTATAAGAATTTTGTGGAGAAACAGGTTCTATTTCTAAACTTGAATACATGTGCTTTTCTTACATTGGGACTTTGCTACAAACAATCAAAATCCCTGCATTATATTCTTTGGACAATTTGCCTTTTTGTTTCTTAAATTCAAAATAGCCATATAAAGTCTCCATGGAAGCCATAAAGATGTCCCTCCTCAGTTTATCCCTTTTTGGATGGCATGCCATTGTGTGTACAGTTGGGGGTGGAGTGTGCGTGGTACAAAAAGGCAGCACTATCTTTTATCAGACAAAGAAAGTAAAGAAATCCAGGCAACGTCCCAGTGCAAAAGCCTGACCTTTCTGGCCCCTGGGGCCTGAGGCCTAGACAATCATCCAGGCCTGGATCTTTCCTGAGAACTGCTGCAGGGAAGATCTGACACGGGACAGACAGATATGGCATCTTTCAGAAGCAAAATCTGAGGTCTGAGGATCTAACGCGTTCTAGTTATACAAAGAACAAGTAAGGTTGACCGCTCATTCTCAAGGTAACTGAATAAAGGAAAAGTCAGCATTACAGATCTTAATTCTTTAAAATTTAAAAGCTAATTTTGTGTCTTTTAGTCAATTTCCTGCACAGGAAGGAAAAATTTATTAACTACCTTCTGGTATTAAATGGAGTGCTAATGGGTAAGTACAACAGTTCAACAGGTGCCAAGTGGCTCTATAGCGGCATTGTATCAATATTAATCATAATGCCTCAAAAATGCATTTGTAGGGAGGTAGCTTTTTCTTCCCCCATTGAGTTTTCTTTTGGGGACTCTATCTCACTCTAAATAATATGGCTGTTACGTCTTATTCTGGAAAATAGAACACTATATGTTTTCATTTACATGTTCATCCCCCCGTGGAAATGTTATTACATAGTTCTATGTAACAGGGAATAGGAAAAATCAATTGTTTTATCAAAAAAAAAAATGATAAAAGCAATTAATAGGTTGAATCAGACTTAGGGAGAAATTCCCTCATTCTGGGTCCAAAACTATAACATATAGAGTGCATTCAAATGCACTATGAGAATCTGGAGGAAATGACTTCCCTACAGCAAAAAAAAGATGAGTGTTTACATTTTATATACTCTGTTCTGTTTTTGTGCATCTTCCCTTCCTTAGAAGTTTAGCCTGATCCAGTTGTTAATAGGAACAAAGGCACCTATAGCTGCTAGTTTTATATAAGTTTATGGAAAAATTAAGGCCTATGATTAATGCCACGTTCAGTGAACTTTTGCAGATTAAGTTATTCTCTTGTCTGGACTGGGTGCCACTGAGAAGAACACGAGATGTTTCTTCTACAATGAATTTTATTTAAAACCACATAGTAGGGCCACTTACAATTATATGGAAGGAATTCTTTCACTGTACTCCCTTGCCTACTTCCAGTCGTTTTTCTGTATGAGCCACTTAACCTCTTGCTCTCCTTCCTAATGGAAAGAAAGATGACCTCAGATCAAAACCTGTAGACTTTTGAATAATTTTGTTTCCTTTAACATTTAGCGGGGCTAGGGAGAAGAAGAATCCATTTATTCTTTTTGCTTGCTCCTTTCTCATTCCTTTGAAAGTTAGGATTTGCCTCAACTTCCCTTTTGAACAGCAAACCTCTTTTTCTTTATTTTTGAGGACAAGAGAGGCCAGAGTGCACTTGTAATGGAAATTGGATGATTGAGTGAAAACAGAATCACAGGCATAATCAGACACGGACATAGAGAAACAGTACTATGAGATTTTAAATTTATGAAAAAGTTGAGCAAGTGAAAGTTAAGGAAATAAAGGCCTACCTTGATCAGTGTTCATATTTCTTGCATTTAGGCCAGTATAGGGAGACATAGAAATTTGGGACACAGGGTAGATATACGTGTGGAAAGATTTATAGGGCTTACTATGCATCCCTGAAGACATAAAAGCTTAGTTAAAATTCTTCCTCAGGCAAATATGTTGAGGAGGACATTAAAGATGGAAACATTTACAAAATCTTTCATGGCTACATACACAACGGCTCACAGGTAATGACACACAATTTTGCTAGGAGTCTTTTAGGCAAAGACCACAGTGAACATTTTATCCCCAACATCCCTTTTGTCTTCCAAATGCAGTATCAGAGAATCTTTAATAGTTTTATGTTAGGAAATTTGAATCAATTTAACCATGAAGTTTTAATTCCTAAGAGAAAATGTCTCTATGTTGTAGTATAATAAGCTAGAATCTTAGAACTTAAAGTTCTGGAATTAAAATTCATATGAAGGACTTCTAATTTGTACTAAATATATAAAGCCCTAAATTGAAGTATAAATATATTCCGCAGCCTTGTAAATTAAACATAAACTTTTTCAAAGCAATATTTTGCTTAGGTATGGTCATAATAATAGTTTTTGGTATATTTTTCTAAACTAGTGTTTATCTAGATCAATTAAATGTGTGTCTATTGTACTACTTATTCTGGCATTATTTATTAATTTCCGACCTAAGAAAAACTAAGTTTCAAACACTAAAAAAAGGAGGAAAAAAAAAAAAAAAAAAAACAAGAACGGAACCAGCACACACACACACACAACAGTTGTTTGTCCTTAGAGAATTTTTTCTAATTTCCAATTTCTAACTGAAGAGAAAAATAACAAGCTTACCATGGAAATAAATTCAACCAAGTAGGAGGAATTTGAGAAGCAATAGCAGTGGAGTATAAATTACGTGCACACACAGACATTGCCACACAGATATAAATAATCTTGCTTCAAATGGGCCATAAAGTTTAAATTACTTTCTACCCCAACAAAACAAGACTCAGGGGGAGGGGGGAGGGGAACACAAAAACAAAAACAAAAAACCGACTAACCTTGGTTAAAATAATACTGTGACACTCTAAGGAAAACACAAAAGAAGTAGTAGTTGATAACTTAATGGTTACACTGGGTTTTCATAAGCATGTCACTTTCAACATTAAGAATATCATTAGCTTCTAATTTGTCAAAGTCCAGAAACAAGCAGGGTAAGTAAGGGGTTGACCCTTGAACTCTCACCTTCTTAGTCTCAAGTACATAAAATTTTTGTAAGACTTGTATCGTAAGTGCCTAAAAAGATCAGTGTAGGAATCAGTGAGGTTCCTACCATCCTTCTGAATTGTGATCAAAAGATGTGACTAATATTTTTCGTACCCATTGAGCTTTTACAGTATTCAGGTACTAGCTTCTATAAAACAGTAAACAATTAACAGTAAACAAAAAGTAAAAAAACAGTAAACAAAACTGTGAGCTTTCACACTATTCAGGTACTAGCTTCTATAAAACAGTAAACAATTGCACAGTGTTTTAAAGAATGAGTAATGAAGTGAGAACCTTAAAAATCTTTTGCAAAAATCACAAAGGCAACATATGCCAATGGAGAAATAACAGAAAATGAGGAAACACGAAGAAAAAAAATAATAGAATTGAATTTAATTATTCGACTTTGTTTCTCACACGAATTTTTGTGTGGGTGGAGAGGGATTATTTCCTTAGGCACACACCCATACACACATACATGAAATCATGGTATTCATAACGTTTTTCAACGAGATATTTCTCTTCATATTGTAATATGAATAATATTCATGCCTCTTATATACTTCTACATACTATTTTTCATGTTTGGATAATACTTCATTGTATGACTTCTATGATTTCTGCATATAATCTAATATTTCTGTAAATCTTAGTTTTGTTCAACCTTTTACTCTTAAACATACTATTGCTGTAATTATTTTTGAACCTATGCTTAGTGAATATCCCCAATTTTTACCCCATAGAACACATTCCTTAAAGTGAAATTCTAGGTTAAAGCATGTCACCCTCTGGAGAGCCTGGATTACTTTGTGCAACATACACGAGCTATCACTGTCTTACACTAATTAATGCCAGTCTAAAAAAGTAAAAATTGTAACAAATTATTTTAATTTACCTGAGTTTTTTTACATATGACATTTTGTCTATGTTCCTAAACATACTGACAAATTTTCTGCTGCTCATTTTCTTATTGAACAATGAGACTATTTTATTTACAAAGGATATTATCATCCACGTAATAATTATGACTAATGTTTATTGAAGGCTTAATTTGTGCTCAGAGAAATGTAATGGAGTAAAAATAATTATCATTTACTTCTTCGCTTTTTCTTCTTTAAATTTAAATTTTAACATCTCTGAAATTTATTTTGATAAATGATGTAAAGAAGAATCTAAATTTATTTTTTACTCAACAATAACCATTGAGTCTAACAGGATTTATAGCAAATAATTCAATTTTTCCAAATTGGAGTTGAGGTGTCACTTTATCATGCATATTTTAACACCAACATACAAAGTAATCAGTGTCCTGTGATTCATTAAGATAATACTGTTAATTTTAAGTTTTAAAAACATGCTTATGACCTCTGTAAATTGTATGTTCCTTAGAAAAGTTCATCTATGTTAATTGGAAAGTTAAACCTTCAGTTACAACATATGTTGCAACCTCAACTCTCAAGTGTATATAAATTTCAACTAAATAATGTAAAGTAATGCTGACTAGTATTTTGTTATAAAAATTATAACTCAGATCAGTGGCATAAACCTCGTCCTAGTCATTCCAATGGGACTCTACCCAGTGAAAACATTGTACGTTTATGTTGCATATCGAGGTATTAAAAAAAGCCATTGTACAAATAATACCAGCTTGAATGCAATTTATAAACCTTGTTTTATGTGTGTGAAAATACTAAAATACTTTATCTCAGATGAAGAATTAGCTTCCTGTCAGGAAAAATTTAAATTAAGACTTCTTGGTTTACAACTTGGCAAAATTGCATCTGAAACCCATTTTTTTTGAAGCTCTATAAATCAACAGAGCTTAGCAGAGTACAATTTTGTTGTTGTTGCATGTGAAAATATTTAGATCTGGACTGGCAGTGTTTCCCAGTGGTGCCAGGTAAAAGCAATCACCTAGATATTAAATTCTGAAGAAAAAAAAAATCAAGGAATACAAATGCACAGGAAAAAAAAAAACAACAACAAACTGAAGCACTATTTCTTCCTAAGAGTAGGAATCCTAAAAATAAATGATGGGCAGAATCCCTAGAACATGCTCAACTACTTTTAAAAATATATATAAATATTAAAAGGGTAAGAAACAAGTTTTAATCACATGTCTGCCCAGGAGAAACACCTTTCTTCACAGCTGGTTTCGAATGGAAAAAAATGTGAGAATTTTCCTTTTGCTACCTTACTTTTTAATTCATTTTTAGGAGGAGGAAGGTTTGATTTGTTTGTCTGCTTGTTTTCCTAGTTAAGAACTGTCTCAGATATGAGGTTGGTTACACTGATGCTTCTGCCCAAGGGTCCTTTTGGGAACTAAAACTAGAGCAGGCACATCCATTGCGTGGATGGCTGCAAGAGAACTTTCACATCTATGTCATCGTAAATGCAAGAGCAAATCTTCTGTTTTCCCATTCTTTATTCTCTGAAAAGTGGGTTCTGTCATATCAAATGAGAATCATATTAATTTGTGATTGATTTCAATCAAATCCCTCGGGGGAAAAAAAAATAGTGGGATGTATTTCTCAGAAACAGCCTAATTTAAGAGGTTAAAGCAATAACTCTGGTCTCCACTCTCCTGGGTTTCCACCCTAGTTTTGCCACTTACTATTTATGGGACACAGGAAAGTTATTCAACTACTCTGGGCCTCAGTTTTCACATCTGTAAAAAGAGAGTAAAAGTTGAAAAGAATGAATATTCTTGAAATGCTGTCTGACACCTCTGAGGTTCTAGAAAAGATAAAATTGTCACTGTTTTCCAACTGGAAATTACACAACTTCTCATGAGACTTCGTTAGTCCTTTGCAGTTTAAAAATTGACAGCAACAATGTAATTAGACCTTGCTGTTTGATTAGAACAGAAAATAAACCAGCTTTAAGAAAATGACAGAAAGGTAAGTTGAGCCGAGACAAGTTACCTGATTGAATGACACTGACCGAGGGCTCCATGCCCCTTCTGTACAAGGTTAGGCTACCCCAGGGCCAGCAAGGTGTCATGCTCTTGGATAACTGAAATAAAGTCCCAAATGTGACATTAGGAAATAACATAAAAATTTTTCTTTTTTTTTCTTTTCTTAAAATAATACTTAAGAAAAATAAAGCAACAAGACCATATTTTATTCTTATTTAACCAAAAGATTAGCACAGTGGGCTGCTGGTTTTCTTCTACTTTTTTTTTTTTTTAATTTTCCATTAAGCATGTTCTTTTAAAACAAATTTGAACTTTTCCCATCCCAGTGATTCCCACGGACAGTTGGCAGAGAATCTTGGATAACTTGCAAAACTGGGATTTTTTCCAGGCATGAGTAACTTGTTAAAAAACCACTATTTCCTTAATACTAACAGTAAATAGAGTTCACATCCACATAAATCCTCGGCGGCCCACTGGGGAAAGTTTTATATGAGTATGTGTGTGCGTGTATGAAATCTTTTTTTATTCATAAAACACTTGGCTCTCAGCATGTCTGTTTATATTTCACTTCTTAAAAATAAATACACATGTCCATGCCAGTTGAGGTTAAAAGGTATCCTTTCTCCAGTTGACTGCTGTGTGCCAATGATTTTATGATGGATGGGTTTAGAATACCTGGCTAGAATTCTTGAAGAGAGTTTCTCTTCTTCTTCTTCCAATTAAAAAAAAAAAAAAAAAAAAAGAGAATAAAGTTCAATTACAATGTAATTAAAATACATGTTTTGATGAAATTTGATTTTATTTGGAAAGTTCAAATAAATATTTTCAAGACTTAAAGGAAAAATTGAATAGCAAAGTCGGTTTTTCTATTGTGCATAAGATTGGACTGGGTGGTAACTTTAACAGTTACTACTCTGAGTATCAATTTTCTCCTATTCATCAATGGATAATAATAATAACAGGACTTTTCCCATTCACAAGGTTTTTTAAAGGACATGTGTTTTTAAATTGCTATAATAAGAATTTGTGTGGCTGCGGCTAATGAGACAGGCAGAGGTTGAGGGGCGCTGGGTGGTCACACGGGGAGCCAGCACTGGGTCAGGAGCATTTCTGTCCTGTATCATAGCCCCTAGGATTCTCCTTATCTGGGTGTTTGACAAACTTCTCTTGTCTTTGCAGTGCTGGATGGGGTATATTTTGATAACAAGCAGTCCCATGAGGCAGCCTGCATTTCCTGCTTCCGGTCAGATGTTCCACAAGAATAACTTCTCTACATATGTTTTTGCATTTTTGATCACAATCCCAGCTGGAATCAGGAAGTTTGGAGGCAGCATGGAAGTGGAAACTCATTGAAAGTCACAGCAGCATTGTTATGACTTTCAAAAATATTTAATTTTCTGGTGGTCCTGAAGGGAAAAATAAATGCGTATATCATCCAGCATGCACTTAAAACTATGCAAGCACTTTAGTTCCTTATGCAAGACACATTTTTTTATTTAAAAGAATAGGGTCCCAGTGATGTGGGAAAAGACCTCCTAGGGTCAAGTAACAAGACACAGAAAAATCTGAGGTTGGATCTTTTAAAATTCTTAATTGAGGGCTTCATTGAAGCAACATTAGGCATTGTCACTCGCCTCAGTCACTTCTTATGCCAGTACAAACCATAACATCTCATAATTTCCCCGCTGAATATAAACAGAGGAAGAAAGAAGAAATAGATAACCCAGTTTTCTAAATAGACTTGAAGATACATTCTACATAATTGTTCTGTAAACCCATTATTTAGAAAAGCCTGCTTCAGTTTTCTGAACCTCACTTTGCTTTGAGCACAGAGTGTCTATTTGGTATTAATTAAAAATGTGTCTGAAGTGTTTTGATGGTGGTTAGCCTTGAAAATGTGCCCCCAAATGGGATCTTCTTCTCTGATATTCATCTCTTTTTAGTTATTCTCCTCGATATATAGGCCTGAGACTTTTTAACAATGAGATTTTCAGTAACGTCAATAAAACCCTTCATGGAGGCTGGAACCAGTTCTGTTGACCAGAAAGATTCAGAGTCCTGGGTCTCCTTCTTGGTCTGGCTTTTTCCTGTGCTCCACTTCAAACTGCAGGAAGAGTTTATTATCTTCGCTGTTTTGTTGTTGCTGTTCTACTTTTGCTTTTGTCTTTTTTTTTTTTTTAAGGTATCTTTTTCTATGAAAATTCCAAGGCATTCTTTTTGGTATGGACAACATAAAAAGAAAACCAATAAATTTCGAAGATCAATCATGAATCAGCCCCTTTATATTCCTTACCTCATATAATCTTATTGCAGACCAGTGAAGCAGGTCTTCTTATCTCCTTTTACAATGAGAAAAAGCAGATCAGTTGTGGTTAGGTTGGGTCAAGTTCATGGACAGTAAATGACAGAGCTAGGATTTGAATCCAAGTAATGTGTGCCTCCAGAGATTGTTCTTTCCTCGGAATTCCCTGCCTTTTCTGCTTCTGTAAAGGGTGGAATTCTGAGCCCCTGTCATTGAAGCTAATAGAGCAGAATTCCCCAAGACTAAAATCCCCAGGGCAAGCATACTTAGGAATGTGGTTTAAAAATGCACTTTGAATCCACTTTCAATGCATGTTAACATTCTTGGGTGGGATATAGGGAAAAGCCCTTGACTTGGAGACAGCTCTGTGTACAGAATTTGAAAGCTGCAGTTCACTGTCACATGATTCAGTGAAATGCTAATCGTGGTTGGGTCTGACTATAGGGTATACTGATGTTCACGGCACTGGCTTTCATGGCGTCCATAGGTATGAACAATTTTTCAAAATAAAAAGTTGGTGGAGGATTACTTTTATTCATTTTGAATACCATAGAATCTTAATCCACCCACTCTAACCCCAGGAATCCACTTTTCTTCCCTTCCTTTCGGTTTCCTTCCCTTCCCTCCCCTCCCTTACCCTCTGCTCCCCGTTTCTCCCTTCCTTTCTCTTCCCATCCCTTCCCCTTAAAGGTAAGTATTTATAATGCCCTTTATACAGGTTGAGAGGCTGAAATTCAGAGTTTTAGTTTAGACTGATAAGTTGTAGATTCAGACCTGACCCTCGTAGGTCCACAATCACACACTGAGTGCCTGCTGTGTGCCAGGCAGAGGTCCTTGTCAGCAGGAGCTTGTACACAGGTACCTAGTAAGGGAGATTTGACCTTTAGAACTCATGCTTTGTAGGGAAGAAAGGAAGACAAATATTCATTTGGCATCAACTGTGTGTAAGGCATTAGACAAGCATTTATTTGTTCATTATGTTTGGGTCAAGCTCATGAGTATATAGTTAAAGGAGAAATGGGAGACATTGTCACGTGGAGCTCCTTATTTGGCTGGGGAAAGACACCTAACAACATTAGAAACGTGGGAAGTAAGAGTGGTGGTGCTGGGAGTCTGGGCACCCTCGGTGCACTAGCATCTCAGTTATAAGCAACACCATATCTCTGTTGTATAGTTCACCTTCCACCTGTTTCATAGACAGGCAGACAGGCTTAAAGAAGGTCATGCCAGGGTATTTAACGAACAGATCATGCTCATTTAATTTGTGTGTTAAGTGTATTTTCATTCATGGCCAATGGTCACGGTAGACCTGGGCAGGTTAAAGAGTTCTAATCTTGTAGATAGGGGTAGTGAAATACAGAGCCAAGGGAAAGACAGGGTTAGAAAAACAGCAGATAGCCTGGTTTGGGGAAGCTAAAACGCAGATAGGGGGTCACACAGGAGTCTTCTGACCTAATCTCCCTTGATTGGGTAGACAAGATGGACACTGGCTAAGTGGCAGAGTCCTGAAATCCTGGAAATTCTAGCCAGACACAGGAGGGAAGGCCATCCTCCCTGCTATTTAAGCCAGAACAGACAACTGCTATCAGATGGCACCAGACTGCATGAAGAACCTTGATGGATTTGAATTCCTCAGTTAGACTATGAGAATTCCTGGCTGAATCACTCTGCAAACTAGCCCAGGCCTCTTCCTGTGACACAACCCTGCATTTCATTTTATTGAATTTCATGTCTGTTGCTTATCCTTCTATAGCAGATCTTTGCCTTAATTTTCTTAAGACTGTGTCATATCCCTGAGGTCTTCTTTCTTCCTCCTTCCCTCTCTCCCTCTCTTTCTTTCTCTTTCTTCTTTTCTTTCTTTCTGTATAAAAAAGAGAGATATTGAAATATGTTAAAAAGGCATTTCAGACATACTGACATCACACCAATACTTTCTCTTCTGTATAATAAGGTTTGAAAGAAAATGAGGTAAAACATTATGTGGCTAATTACAAGCATAAGAAAACTCTTTATTATGAAATAATTACATATATACTACTAAAAGTACAATATATAGAATATATATGTATCCATGTAGATATACATACTATGCACATACATGTATGCATATATTTATTATATCTGAACAAAAATACCTCTAGAAAGATTCACAACAAATTTACAGAATGAAAAAGGAATGAACGGAACACAGGCATTAAAGGGTAATTTTTCACTTTCTTGACTTTTGAATTCTCAATCAAAAGGTGATATTTATTCAAAACTAAATAAAATGTAATATTTTTGAGGGGAAATAATTGAAAGGGGAGTGACTTTATAAACTACATGATTTAAGGCATTTATTGTTCTGTTTTTGTGCCACTTGAAATTTTCTTATTTGTACTTTGGAAAGCACTTGAAATAAGAAACGTAAAATATTTGACATAGTTTCTGGAACTTTCAAAGTACTCAGTGAATAAACAGTACCCACTATTAGACATAGGTTTGCTTCTCTTGAAAAATAGGTCTTCCTTTTGAGATACATTATGTAAAATGCCATCACAGCATCTTTCAGAAGAAAGGAGATATTTCCCCCAATATACTAGAAAGAGGTCTAATCAAGAGGGCCACTGAGGGGAAACTTAGAAGAATACTTTATTAAAACATGGCTGTACTACCAGGTTTCAAGGGCTGACACTCAACTGTAATTAATTGCTAAACTATTTTTGCCAAATTAGTGCAGCCACTGTACATTTTTAGCATTTTATGCTATCTTCATATCCTTTATGCTATCTCAAAACTATTTTTATATGTGCATTATTAAAAAATCCATTTTGGGTATTCAGTAGGTTAAGATGTGTGAGAATAGAGCTTTGTCCTGAACAGATGCCCCACTTAGGCATAACTATCTAATTCTATTTAATTTAGTCACTGGCATCCTCGCCTTTTCCTGTCAAAGTGAATCAACCTGAGCGCTAATTTTTGAAGCAAAACCTCTGTGATCATTTCACTCGTGATTTAATCCAGATCTAACCTCAGGCCTTTGGAGGTTCAAGGTCAATGACCCAATTTATTCTGCTATCCGCCTCAGTATCAGTAACCATTGTTATTCCTTGCAAGGCTTTTGCTACATGCATTATTTCTTTTGCATGTAGTCCCACCAAATTATGTATATGGACAGTTAAAGGTGATTCGGGATTGCAACTCAGAGAGACTTGGCAAGAGCTTTTGGCTTCTCTGGGTTTTCTGGGAAGCATGCAGGCAAAAAAAACATTGAATGCAGTCTTTGCCTCCATTAGCAGAGGAAGCCAACGAGGAAGAAATTAATTAACTTTCTCCAATGAAAAGAAACTAGTCGTTGGCATCTTTACCAATTCTAAACTAATTGTTTTCCACAGAAATCCTGAGACTTAAACACTCAGTATAAAATTAGAAAGGTAATAAAAACCTAGATAGCACTCTAAATTTTCTTAGAGATGAATGAACTTACACCAGTTCAAATCTGGGTTCCTTATTTTATTTAAAAAAAAAAAATAAAACAAAACCAGTGTTTTATAGTCTCCTTCATCCATAGCAGTTAATACGTTTTGTGAATTTCCTTTTATGTTTTAAATAATTTTTCCTTCCCTAGTGTCTTCCCAGCACATCTGCCGGGAGCAGCATGCACATTGGAGAAAGTCTCCTTAAGTAAAGAGATATCCCAGGGATGCTCGGCCCCCACCAGGGAAAATGCAGCTCCGGGGCTTTACCCTTCCCAGGAGGAGTTAAACTGGGTTTCTGTGTCAAAGATGCTGAATGAAATTGGGGGTGGAATTGTTAAAATTGGAAATGACCTATTTTACTACATGCACAGTTCCCCATGACTGGTATAAATACGTCCAACTTTCTAATTTTCTCATCAGAATGAACTTATCATAGACTTTGATGCAGAAAGTCTTTTGAACAATGCACTGAAGGAGAAACAAACATGCTTGCTTGATCTTTACAAATCTTTACAATCTTTATGACTTCTTATTCTCTCTCTTCATAACAACACAAAGATGGCTTCCATCCCACCAAAGCGTGGGAGAGAAAATATACTGGATTGGGAGGTGCTAAGAGGGGTAATAGAAAAGATCTGGTAAAGCCAAACAATTTGTACAAGATCTGGCTCCTGTACAGATCTGAATGCATAGTTATCTGATAATTACAATATAATGTTGCACTGTGAATTATTTGCCAAATTTCATAGCTATGTGCGCACAATTTGATTTTTCATAAAATTGCATACTTAGAAAATTGTGTAATAATTTTCATTTCACCTTTCCTAAATCATTCAATCATCAGCCATGAATCTGAGGAAGAGCCCAAAAGTTATTGATGAGGAAAGTTAAGCAATACTCTCTGCATATAATGATTATAGTTTTATTAATGAGATGTATATATCTTGGTATTGATTTGTTACTTTAGAGAGCATGTTTCCAAACTCCCTAGAAACAGAAATGCATGGATTAAGCAGAGTTTAGCCTCAAAATCAGCTTTGAGGCTGCTGTAATGTACCCTAATCAGACTGTCACCACTAGATGTAAATGTTTCAGGTAGAGGCCACTAACATCTATTCACGTGGATTTTGCATTTAGAACTTAAAAAATGCACCACAAATTTTGCCTTGCATCATGGAAAAATAAGTGTTTTAGCTAAAATACTTCAGACTTGGAATGAATTTCATATGGATTTTTTTTTCTTTTTAACAAAGGAATATTTTGGTTTTAGAAAATTGCATTACTTTTTGGAGGGGGAAGGTATGTGACCTTTAAGAAAAGGTTGTGCTGTATATTTCAGCCACCAAGTATTGAGAAAATTGCATTAACAGTAAAATAATATTCCTACTGCCAAATGTACACATATTCACTAACAGCAATCTTACTCTCTAAGGCCCCAAGGAGTGCTTCATCATGCTAGCATGGCCACCGTGACAGAAGGCTTTCCTGAAATCCATCCGTCCCTCTGTCAGTCACAGCCCTCTTATTCAAACCAGCTCAGCGCCCTCACTGGCTGGCTGACCCGTGGCCCCAAGCCCTTCAGTATTCAGTTGGCAGCGCATCCCTGGGGAACCTTCTTTCCTAGGCTGACTGTTGAGCCTGTCCACTGAGCCTGCTCTCCAGGATTTTTTGGTCAGAAACTAGGAGACACACAGAAAAGCAATCTCACTTGCTAACTAACAGACACATAAGCATGTGTATTCACATTGACACTGTTTTTCAAAGAGTTCATAGTTCATAAATGTAATAAGAAATGGATATTTTTAAAAGGTGGGTTGTTTGAGAAAATGTTATTTATTTATGAATTTATTTTTTAATCAAGCTACAGAGGAGCTCAGATAAATGTTGATGATGCCCGTGTGTCTAAAATTCTCTTGTTTTACAGGATGAATATCCAGTAGGCTTAAGTGAAAATATAACTAAACTGATTATTTCTGAGTCTTCACCGGACTGATTCTGTCTAAATCAACAAAGAGCAGAGTGATGAACCATAATACTCTTTTATATGATTGCCATTGGTAACCAATGAATTCAAGTAGCATCCTTTCAAGTGGAGCCTTGGATCTTTTTTCACAAAATTCAGACAGTGGCAATGCTCTGTGTGTGTGTATACGTGTGTGTGCACACATATATGTGGCTGTGTGTACTTTATTTACTTTGCTTGTGCTGCCCCAACAATGACTGGGAAGATAAAATCCACAGCAAGTTCATTTCTGGGCCAACTCTGCCAAATTAAATGATGCGAATTGATGTCCACTAGGACTTAAAATAGCAAACCCTGATTTAAGTTCTTAGGTTGAACTTGTCTACAACTGTTGGGGTAAAAAGGCCAGTTCATACCTATTCATTAGTCTAATCCATCTCAATCTCCCTTGTTTTATACTGTTCAGAGAATATAGCTGTGCTAGGTATAATTTGGGCAAAGTAAAATTGCAAAAATCCAAAAATAAAACCATTCTACAGAAAATTACTACTATCTAGCTATGCTTTAATTTCCCCCCAAAATGTAGAATTTTAGAAAGTTTTATATATAAATTTTTGGTGATAGTGGAATAACTATATGTCAAACAGCAGTGGGTAGGTTATTCTATAGGCAGTGATCCAAAATCAGAAAGATCACATGATTTTGGCAAAGACTGGAACTCTTTGTATGGAAAATAATTTGTCTTAAAGAAAGACTTTCTTCCCATTATAGAAGTTCCACGCAAGTATTAAATCTCAAAACAAATTAATTCATGCCTATCACTTGAAATTTTTACAATTTAGACATTTAAATATCAGAGTTTCATTTAATGGTATGAACAGGTTGTAGAGATTTGTTAATTTGAAATTTCTTTTGGTAACAGATGCAATAACTTGTCTGGCATTAAAACCGAGTTTAAGGTAATCACTGCACTTGCTCTTTTGTTCTAAGTGCTTTACAATCCTTAATTCACATAAAACATCTGTGAAATTTAGTTAGGAGTGTGGTGAGTAAAATTTAATCCCTGTTTTTATACCAGCATGTTCAGAAACACAGTTACATATATTTCAATCTTCCTTGAGTGAAAAATACATGTGGAAATCAACGCAAAAGCATTTGAGTGACATTCTTAACCTTTGGGGCAATAGAAGAATAATGTGTTAAAAGAATTAAAACCATGCCAGGGTAAAGACTATTTCCTTTATTGATTTTGACACCAATTGGAGGAATTGGTGCAGAAACAAATGGAATTTTGGAGATATTGGGTAGCCAAATATGTGTTTGTTAAAGTGAAAGCAATTTGTTTCTTCCTTATGCCATGGATTAAATACAGGCAATGTGAATTACTGTGTTGTGTTTGGAACGTTGCTGTTAGGTTGAGGTGTTGAATGTGTGCATGTGCACCACTGCTCTCACTACCTGTATCCACTGCAGACAAGACTAATCAACCCCCTTTCCTGTAGGCCTGGAGTCTTTTTCTCAGCTCTGTGCCTCTGATAGCCACTAGCAGCAGAACATAGTTACACACCAGTGGTGGGGAGCTTTCTGAAGTTCCTGTGGTAAGTGACAATAAAACAAATGCTTTGGAAACATTTTCCAGTGTGAATAGGATACAAAGGTCACCACTAATAAAGCTGCCAGGGAATTGACATGGAAGATGCTTCAAGCAAATCTTATCTCCCCAGTTTTTAAGTGGGAAATACTTGCCTAGCACCTTCTAACTTAAGGCACTGTGGTGGACACAGAGGCAGTGCAGGCACACAGCACTTTTCTGTCCCAGTCCGTCCTACAGAGGATTTGTGACCATACATACATACATGTAAGCATATGTATATGCGTGCCTATGTGTGGATATGTATGTATGTATGTGTATGTGTGAACACAGGACAAAAATTAATAATAGAAGGACACTTGGTACAGGGAAAAGGCGGATAAGAGAAGAGTTAGGACACAATATGACTAATACACAGGGACAACGTCTACCTTCCACTAGGTATTGCAATGTTTCTGGAGGTAAATCAGAATTGTGTCTCCAAGCTGACTTGCAAGCGATCAGAATGAAGTGGGAAACTCAAACCGTTACAAAGATTTACAACATAATAGGTTATATGGTAAAACCAATGTGGAAATACTTTCCAGATATTGAGATGAGAGGGAACCTTTTTTCCCATAGATTCTCATTTAGAGAACATTGTACTTTACAGTCGGTGGGAGACTTGTCAATGTCCATATAAAAATTAAAATATTCAGTTTGATGTGAATGACTGTTCTTCTAACAGTCGAGGTGACTTAGTACACATATAAATATGGTAAAATCAAGTCTATGAAGAGGTAAACTATTACAGGAAAAAAACGCAGCTGTCTTACAATCTTGCCTAGTAAAAATTAGAAAACTGACTTTCATGCCAAAATACATAGAAATAATCATTCCAGCTGATGGAGGAGAAGTTAGTTACCAAATCTGGAGAGTAGGTGTTCACACCTACTCCTGACACACACAGAACTGTAGCAGCACAGGAGCTTCTGGGCCTTGCATCTCACATTAAGATATTTGGTAAGGGCTCAGCACCTGTAGCTCAGTGACTAGGGTGCCAACCACATACACTGGAGGGGCAGATTTGAACCCAGCCCAGGGCCTGCCAAAACAACAATGGCAACTACAACCAAAAAATAGCTGGGCATTGTGGCGGGCACCAGTAGTCACAGCTACTTCGGAGGCTGAGGCAAGAGAATCACCTAAGCCCAAGAGTTTGAGGTTTCTGTGAGCTGTGATGCCACAGCACTCTACCCAGGGCGACAGCTTGAGACTCTGTCTCAAAAAATAAATAAATAAATAAAAGATACTTGGTAAGGATAAGAGAGCAAGGATAAGATAATAACTCAAGATAGTGATCTTGGGCAGGAATCTGGGTTATAGGTGCACATGACGCTCATTAAGGGAGCATTCTAATAGAGTTAGACAACCAATCTTGGGGGGAGGGATGGGAAAGTTCACTTATGATATGGTAGATGTTGTCTCTACCTCAGCCTGGAGGAGGCCAGATTATTCCTCAGGGACTGTTCCTAATCTGTCTCGGGTAGGAAAATTGGCACACGATACCTCCAGAAGAGTTTTCTCCAAGAAACATTATTTCTAACAAATGACCTGGGTATTCTGTGACCAAATAAGTTTGGGAATCAATGGAGAAAACAAGGTATAGCAAGTTATTTTCTTCTAACATTTCTCAACACTTTTACCTGGCTCATGTGAGTTGCAAATCTCCAAGAATAGTCAGGTTTTCTGATGCTGACTCAATTAAAGGTCCCTCTTTTCATGAAGTAGCTCACTGAACTAGCTTTCTACAGCAGACCTTAGAGGGCATCAGCAAGCCTTGTAACCCAGATCATCAAAAATCTCAATATGATCCTTCAGGCACAAGCAAAATGAACCACCCTGCCTCCCTGGTAGATTCCTTGAGTACACAGCCTGTTGTTGGTCTCTGAATTTCATAGATAAATTTCTGGCCCGACTGTGATCTTGGACAAGTTCTTTCACTTTACTGAACCTTGATTTCTTTACGTGTGAAGTGGCAAGACTGAGGCTCCCCTTGCAGGTTTGTCATAACAATGTGCAAACAGCACTAAGGAGAGTGTCCACAATTTCAAAGTACCCACAAAGGGCTAATGGGTTGCACTGGGAGGTCAGTGAGAGTTTTAGAGGAAGGTGATGCCTAAACTGTATCTTGATAAATGAATAAAATTTATTCAGGGAAAGAGAGAAACTGGAGAAAGAACACAGCAAGGCTGCCCCTGCCAGGACCCGTTTTGTAGGATGTGTGACAAGTGACAAGACATGTATAATGTCTAGCAGGCTGAAAATGGCCGAGGTATAAATTTGTGAACTTGGTGGTTAGGACTCCTTTTGTTGTTGTTAGACAAGAGTCTCAAGCTGTCGCCCTGGGTACATGGGTAGAGTGCTGTGGCATCATAGCTCACAACCACTTCCTCCTCTTGGGCTCAAGTGATCCTCCTGTCTCAGTTTTTCCATTTTTAATAGAGGCAGGGTCTTCCTTTTGCTCAGGCTGATCTCAAACCCGGGAGCTCAAGTAATGCACCCACCTTGGTCTCCCAGAGTGCTAGGATTACAGGCATAAGCCCACCATGCCCAGCCAGTGGCAGCAAGGATTTCTGATAATATCAGTTTATATGTTTCCTCAAATTGCAATCTAGCTCTATTCTAAAAGTGAAAACTGGATGTATTGTTTCTAAACCAGAGTGTTTACTTTTTAATTGAAAGGCGGAAATTATTCTATAATGTAATCTAATAAAAATGACCACATGATAGGATTTAAACATATAGCTAACATTGAACAAACAAAAAGCCAAGCAAACTTTCCTCCCAAGCTTTGCTCAATACTCTGACTCTAAGAAAATCTTGAAATCAAGTAGAGAATCACAAAGTGTTTTATTATACTTTTCTTTCTCAAGCCAGAAGAATTAGCTTTAGGAAGGAAAATATAATAAAGGCAAGTATTGTGTGACTGATATTTCTAGTTCATTTCTCTCTGCTCCTCATCTTCTGCCAAACCCAGGAACAGAGCATTGCTTCTTGGATTGCTGAGCAGGCAGAAACCAGGGAGATGATAACAGGATGAGTGAAGGTGAGACTCAGTATTCCATGCCTCAAAAATGGTATTATTTACACATGGTAAGATGACATGAAAAGGCCAGAGGCAGGATATCTGATTCTTCATAGAACTCCTCAGTGTCTAGATCACATGTTTGAATCTAGAATATAAAACAACACCAAAATAATACACAAGACCAATGGGAAACTTTCATTTCAGCAATAGCTTTGTGGTCCCATTCCACGTTACACATGATGCCTTGTATTTTAGTGTTTGGTGTCTTTTAAAACTTACAAATAGTGTAAAAGTTATATTACTCTATAGATGAGACCACTCATTAGAGTACGATGATCACACACAAGGAAAGGAAAGGTGGTTTAATAAATTCATATAGTGATTGGGAAATCCACAAAATTGAGTTGCCAGGATCTTGGGATGAAATCACATTGATGTTGTACATGTATGCCATGTAATATTATGCAGCCTTAAAGAAAGGTGGAGACTTTACCTCTTTCATGTTTACATGGATGGAGCTGGAACATGTTCTTCTTAGCAAAGTATCTCAGGAATGGAAAAAAAAGTATCCAATGTACTCAGTCCTACTATGAAGCTAAATTATAGCTTTCACATGAAGGCTATAGCCCAATTATACCACAAGACTATGGGGAAAGGGCCAAGGAAGGGGAAAGGAGGGGGAAGGTTATGGTGAAGGGAGGGCAATGGGTGGGGCCACACCTATGGTGCATCTTAGAATGGGTACAGGCGAAACTTACTAAAGGCAGAATACAAATGTCTACATACAATAACTAAGAAAATGCCATGAAGGCTACGTTGAACATTTTGATGAGAATATTTCAGATTGTATATGAAACCAGCACATTGTACCCCCTGATTGCACTAATGTACACAGCTATGATTTAACAATTAAAAAAAAAAGAATGGAAAAAAAACTCTGTGGTATAATAAATTACACCAAGGTATATTATTATATATATGTATATATATAGCAAATTGTGGTACATGTATACCATGGAATACTATGCAGCCTTAAAGAAAGATGGAGACTTTACCTCTTTCATGTTTACATGGATGGAGCTGGAACATATTCTCCTTAGCAAAGTATCCCAGGAATGGAAGAAAA
>CAUYPK010108793.1:0-22665 GCA_963574355.1 Loris lydekkerianus | reverse complement strand
TACCCTCCCTCCACCAAAACCTCCCCCCTCCCTTCCCCTTCCTTGGCCCTTTCCCCATAGTCTTGTGCTATAGTTGGGTTATAGCCTTCATGTGAAAGCTATAATTTAGCTTCATAGTAGGGCTGAGTACATTGGATACTTGTTCTTCCATTCCTGGGATACTTTGCTAAGAAGAATATGTTCCAGCTCCATCCATGTAAACATGAAAGAGGCAAAGTCTCCATCTTTCTTTAAGGCTGCATAGTCAGCTTTCCACGGTGTTACTTAGGCTGCTCTCCAACTCCTAGACTCAAGCAATCTTCCCACTTGTAAGGTTTGCAATTTCTTGTCATCTTAAGACTAAGTGTTCTCCAAAGGAAGGTGGGTGCTAATTTTTCTGCTTTCTGCTCTGCTCCTTAAAATCCCCCCCTGCATATAACCCTAAAAATTTCTAAAAGTGGTCAAGCTGCCTATTATCCCAGGCCCTGGATTGGTCTCCTGAGAGACCCCAGTCCTGCACCATCACCACCCCTACTCTGAATGCTTTTCCTAAAGTTCCAGGTAAGAAAAAGACTTCTATTTTACTGAATCACAATCCTTGAATGTTTTTATTATTCCCACTGGCTTAACCTAAGTAACACAACTCTGTTTTAAATAGGTTTGTCAAATCACCCCCAAGGACACTATGCAATTTTACTGGAGTTCTGGGCAGTCTCCTTCCCCCTCATTCTGTCCGTGAATGGAAAGTGTCACTGTCCCCTCTTTTAGAGAAATGTGTTGTTTTCTCCAAATTATTAATCTAGCATGTGGCATAACTTTTACATACAAAATTTCAGGAACCAAAACACCATTTCTATACTAAAAGTAGGACACATTTTAGAGAGAGATCAAGCTGTGGGGAACACTTAGAACAGGCTGAGGATGACAGGGCCCGAGAAGGAAAATGTGGCCAATGCCAGGCGGCGGGGTCGGAAGCCTGACGGGAGGGGACAGCAATGTCCCATAGCTGTTTTACTCTCCAAGGTTAATTTATTTTACACGAAATGTCGGACAAACATGAATAATATTAATCATTAAATTGGGGGCTCCATCATGCCATAAAAATTGTTTAGAGCTGAGAAATGGATGCAAAGGTATGGTGATAACTATAAAATATCAAGTGACCCAGGGGTTTATAAAAAACTTATAAACCAATCTGGTAAGCCATGCCTCTGACTCTTCGCCCTGAAAACCAATAGGCAGAGAAAGACTTAATGAATGTCCTGATTTTAACAAGTGATACACGTTTGTGGCAATGAGCAACCAGGCAGACACCAGAGGCAAATTATATTTCGGAGAAAGTTCCAGATTCAGAGAAATGAGAGCTAAAGTCTGCCCTGAGCAGCAGTGCCGTTATGTTCAGTAATGAACCCAGATTAGTGGAGGAAATTTTTCACCAGACAATGGAAAAATAGGAGGAAAAGACATAGGACTCATTTGAATAGAGATGAATTCAAATTAAGAAGCATTTCTTTATTCTCAGATTGTATCTTTCTGCCCTTTTTTTAGTGATAAATTAGATAGCAACATTTTTATGACATTCAGTTGTTTAATATTTAATAAAAAACTGAAAACTCTGCACTAGTTAGAAAGCAATTTTGGAAATGGTGTTGTTCTATTTGAAAACACATTTGGTCCTTTAATGTTCTTCTTGTTATGGACAAGAGCAAAATCTGGGGAAGGTTTACCCAGGCATTTTTTGGGGGGAAGAATGAGCATTTGATGAGGGTTATTATTTTTTATTTTTTATTTTTATTTTTGCAGTTTTGGCCAGGCCTGGGCTTGAACACACCACCCCCGGTATATGGCGCTGGCACCCTACTCTTTGAGCCACAGGCACTGCCCTTGATGAGGGTTATTTTAAGGAAGCAAGTGAGGAGAGAATTTTCTGGATGTGTTGTTCACATCAGCTGCTCTGGACTCTGGACTTGGGTCTTCCATGCTGGGTTCCTGAGACCCAGGGATTTCTGGATGATAAAACTGAATTGGGGTAAGTTAAATTCTTTTTCTCACTGGCAAAGGGCTCTAAATTTAAGTGTTGCCTATGAAAAGTCATTTCACACCTTTGAAACAGCAAAACAAAGCAATTAAAGCTCACGTTTATGTTTTAAACACAGCCACACATATAACAATCTGGATCATAAAGAAGGACTTATGGGAGGTTTATGTTTAGTTTTTACCTGAGTGGGATGGAATAAGCTGTTTTCTTTTTCTCTCAATAAATTATTTGTATGTGCCAAATATTGTTTTTTAAAAATTGCTTTGAAGACTTTCAGTCTTCTTTTGTAAATAGGGTCTGCCTTGGTGCTGTTTCTTAGAGATTTGATGTGTCTGGGCTCCACCATACCCGAGGTTTCCATGATAACCGATATAAAGGAGACCTAGGTTGTTAAGTGGTTAATCCAAGTAACATGGCTGAGTGTTCTTCTATTATTAAAGGAAATGTGTGACTGAGGATGTAAAGCTAAGTTACTTTTAAAATTCAGGCCATGTGCCTCTGACAAACTCTAGATTCACCCATAGACAGCAATTCTGATATTTAAAGAGAAAGAAACTTCCACAGTCAGGTGTTTTAAGGAAAGCAATTTTGATTCTTTACCGTTTTAGAATATTGGCTCTGCATTTTTATTCAGTTAGCAAGACCAGACCAAAAATAACACACTTCAAAGGTCTCTCCATAGAGGAGAGAATATCCCACATTATCTCAAAAATATTCGATGACATTTTAAAGCTCGAGGGAGCAAGGCAGAAGTCAGTGATCTTACAACACAATGGATAATTTCTTCATTTAAAGGCCTCTGTTTCCATGTTTCTAATTTTCTGAAATATAGTTTGTGCTATTCTTCCAATAGCAGAAAAAATTTAAATATTTGTGCAGAATGCTTTCATGACCCTGTTCTCTTTTTAGCTTTTATCGGGAGTGTTAGAGTTTCACAGTGAATATGCCTCTGTGTAGGGTTACTCTCTTTGGATCATTTAATGCAAGAAAAATTTAAGAAACTTTTTCCCACTCACCTCTAAAATTCACTAAACTCATTCCAGAAGGCAGTTCCAAAGGTAATAAAGCTTGTTTGAAGCACTTTTACTGGAGGGACATTTACACACATTTGTAGCACTGTCACGAGGAACAGAATAGGAGAATGCTGTCTTCATGGAGAGCCGCACCAAGGCTGCTGTCAGCTGTGGACTCCACTGCTGAGTCCTCACCTGGGGGTGATAATGTTTTGTAGTCAGAATATCAGACACCCCTGGGGGATGGGACGGGAAACTGCAGCATGTCCGAAGACCTGGGAGAAAACCAGCCGCCCCACAGGGACCTGGACACTCCAGACACTTCCCAAAGTAGCTATAATGTCATTGGCAGGAATCCTAAGTGCCAAGACTCCTTTTCACATGAGACGTTCAGAACTTCTGTAAAAAAAGATGAAGTGGGAACTTAGCAGAATAGCCACTGGGGATGGCTGCCAAGTAACACAGGGTCAAGTTGACACTCCTTGGCACTCGGGACCTTCAACATCTGTGTTTAGCACTTTAACTTCAGGCTGCTGCTGCCACCAGGTCCTGGTCACCATCCCCAACAGCCACAAGTCAAGCATGTGACAGCACCATCCTGTGACAATAAAGCAACACGGAGCCATATGCTAAGGACAGAGGGAGATGGAGTCTAGGGCATCTGTGACATCATGGAGTCCCTATGACATCATGCAGTTGCTGCACAGATCTTGGATTGACTATCTCTGAACTTGTGCTGAAAATGAAGCAATTTGTTTAAGCCACAAAAAAAAAAAAAATTAAAAAAAAAACTCAAGCCAGTGAAGACCAAAATAAATCAAATAAAAATGTTCATATGAGTTTTAAAAAACTTTATTAAAGTGTAATTTTTATGCTATTAAATTATCTGAAAAAAGTTAAAAGGCTTTATTAAGGCATAAGTTATATTCCATTACGTTAACCCCAATGTACAGTTCAAGGAGATTCAATAAATCTGCACAATTATGAAAACACTGCCACAAGGGTCCATGAGTCAAACAGGATAGAAAGGGCATAGAAAAAAAAAAAAATTAGGCACATTTTGAATATTATATTTAACCAAATGTGGTGGCTGTCTAGCAAAGACTAGAAAAGCTTTTTTCCCAAATCACCTGGTTTAGTGAAATGAATATAAATTTGTTGTGTGTGTGTGTGAGAGAGAGAAATAAACTAATCTATCCTTCCTAATAAAATTTTTTTTTGTTTGAATTGCTAAAAAAAAGGGGGCATAAAAATTTCCCATAGAAGGGAATACATATCTGTATTCTTATAATTCTCTTATAATATATATAAGTACGTTGTTCTCCGTGGCAGGCTCTTACTTAGAGTATTGTTCTCGGTGATCTTTCGCGTAGCTGCATGCGATGTCCCCAGTCCCTTTTTACTGCCCAGCGGATAGCTGACTGTGTGGGTGGAGCACGTCTCACTCTGCCGTCCACCAGCTGACACTTGCATTGCTTCCCTTGGGGGCTCTCAGGAAAAATGCTTTGAACATGCACAAGGCTTTGTGTGGACGTAATATTGACATTTCTCTTGCATGTGGAATTGCTGATGAGCATGTGTTTAACTTATTTAGAAACTGCCAAGCTGGTTTCCAAACTGGCTGCATGATTTTTCATTCCCACAGCCAGAGAAGGTGCTGCTTTCTCTGCATCATCCTGACTCAGGTCCTCTTCATTTTAACTCACATGATTTCTAAATACAAGTGTTAACAAATGTGCATATTGTGATTAATTCAGTTGCTTGGGGGAAAAAGAATGGTGGGAGAGTTTTGGGCTAAAAACCAGAATTTGAAGGGGTGTGCTCAGAGCAGGGGGCATGAAGAAAGGCTCCTCTGTTTATGACACATCCAGCAGGAATCCAGGGCCATCGTGATGAGGGACACAAAACTCGTGGGCTCCTACATGTGAAGAAGAAGAAAAAAATTACGAAACGTATGTGGTGGAGGACGGCTGATCACTGTATAATTCTTTCGACTATACTGTATGTTTGAGAAATTGACTAATCAAATACTGGAAAATTAAAAAAAAAACAAGTTTTAAGTAATTATAAGTAGATTTGATAGTAAGAAAAGACTATGATTTTACTCTTTCTGTGGATTTTCTCTAAATTTATTTTCTCATTTTCACTGTTACTACAGCAAACCTTTTGAAATATGAAATAAAGATGAAAACAAAAACCAGCCATAATCAGCTCCCTGAATACATCTAATAGTCTTCTCAATTGTTCATGCTGTGTTTTGGCCTGTGTGCATGCTAATTTTCCACTTACACCTGAAGTCTAAATCAACTGTAAATTTTTGCAGTTTTTGGTCAGGGCAGGGTTTGAACCCACCACCTCTACTGGTATATGGGGCCGGCACCCTACGCCTTTGAGCCACAGGTGCCACCCTCAATTCTAAATTTTTACAGCACCTCTGAGCTACTATACCTTGCTTCATGTTCTTTATAGTCTGTATTTTTAATGGATGCATAGTATTTTTTTCTCTGAATTTATCTTCAATTATGTGACCTTTTCCTACTCTGATAATATTTATTTCATTTACCTTTGCTGTTTAGCAATATTTTGATACATTTATATGTGTTGGAATCTATTAATCTATTTATGCTGGTTTTTATTTTCTTCTTTCATATTTGTTTTTTAGAACTTGTTTCCGGGCGGCGCCTGTGGCTCAGTGAGTAGGGTGCCGGCCCCATATGCCGAGGGTGGCGGGTTCAAATGCAGCCCTGGCCAAACTGCAACAAAAAAATAACCGGGTGTTGTGGTGGGCTCCTGTAGTCCCAGCTGCTCGGGAGGCTGAGGCAGGAGAATTGCTTAAGCCCAGGAGCTGGAGGTTGCTGTGAGCTGTGTGATGCCACAGCACTCTATCAAAGAGCCATAAAGTGAGACTCTGTCTCTATTAAAAAAAAAAAAAAAAAAAAAAAGAACTTGTTTCTATTGATAGTGTCAACAGATAGAATTATATAAACGCTTTGTGACTATGGATGTGTGTTTCCAAACTACACTGGAAATGACATACACGTGAATCAGTTTAGCTTCGTTCTTTCCTTTCAGGAACTAGTGTAACTGCTTTCTCTAATTCAGTTGGTTTACAAGAGTACCCCAGTGTGTTAACTTGCAATCATTTTTCTATCACATTCTGTTTCGTACAACAAACTCCTAACTCTCCACAGTTAGTATTTAATGTAAATGTATGATTAATTTTAATTTTAGAGACAACCCTAGTTAAATATTCCTTGAACATCAGTAATGTCTAAAAACATAAAATACATTTGGTTTATTTACATTTTTGAAAAAATTTCAATATGTATTTGAATAAAATTGGTACAAAGTTCTAAGGTTTAAATCATGTATGTGTGTGTGTGTGTGTGTGTGTGTGTGTATATATATATATGTTTTATATTATTCTTTTTTTATTAAATCATAGCTGTGTACATTGATATGATCATGGGGCATCATACACTAGTTTCACAGACCGGTTGACACATTGACATCAACTGGTTAACGTAGCCTTCCTGGCAATTTCCCAGTTATTGTATTAAGACATTTACATTCCACATTTACTAAGTTTCACATATACCCTTGTAAGATGCGCTGCAAGTGTGTTCTTGTTTTATATATTCAAGATTTTCCACTGGAATCTGTGACTCAGATTCAATCCATTTTCCTACCTGTAACTCAAAACGAACATGTAGGAAGCTTAAGGAACTGCTTCTGACTCTGACATCCTGGCAGCTATAACAACATGTGCTTGATTTTTCCGTAAGCTGTTAAATTGCTCTCTGAGCAATGAAAGCCACCCGCTAACCCATTTAAATGTTCACAAAGGCATGCACTATTAAAATGCTTCTACTCTACTTGTCTCAAAACCTCTGTTTGGTCTTTAAAACGTGCACGTGTGCACACACATGAATCTTTACTCCAGGACAATGAGAAAAGCAAAAGGTGACCTCAGCGTATTCCAAAGGACAGGAATTCTGTACATTGAAAAGACACCTGCACTCCCTTACTTATTGCCACACTCTTCACAATAGCCAAGATTTGGGATCTAAGTGTCCCTCAACAGATAAATGGATAAGGAAATCATGGTACAAACATGTTCATTCAATGAAATATTATATGGCCACAAAATGAATAAAGTCCTGCCTTTTGCAACAACATGAATGGAGCTAGAGAACATTATGTTGCGTGAAATAAGCCAAGTCAAGAAAAATAAATCTCACATGTTCTCACTTATATGTGGGAGCTAAATATTAAAAACAATCAATCACCTGGAGACAGAGAGAATGATGGTTACCAGAGGCTGGGAAGCGTAGTGGGGAGGGGTGGATAAAACCTGGATGGTTAATGGGTACAAAAATCGAGTTAGTCAGGTAGAATGAACAATATTTGATAGCATGAAAAAGTGACTATAGTCAACAAGTTAAAATATAGTTTAAATTAACTAAAAGAGTGAAATTGGGGCGGCACCTATAGCTCAAGGAGTAGGGCACTGACCCCATATAACCGGGGGTGGCGGGTTCAAGCCCAGCCCCAGCCAAAAAACTGCAAAAAAAAAAAAAAAAAAAAGAGTGGAATTAGAATGTTCTTAATGAATAGAAATGAAAAATTCCTATGGAGATGAATACCCCAATTACTCTGATTTGATTAATTCACGTTGTATAACTGCATCAAAACATCACATATAAAGTTAAAGTATACAACTACTGTGTCCCCATAATGAATACTTATCATGTACCCATATTAGCTCAATTAATGCTAATTAAATATAAATAAACTTTCAAAAAATAAAAACACTGTCCTTTATGTAGATGAAACTTTAATGAACAAAAGCTTCCAGAGAAGCCAAGAAACATCTCAGAGCGTGTCTAACGGAAGACCTTAGAAACACAAGGAAGACGGGGCCATCCAAGGTATTTGGGGCGCTGTAATTTTCAGGACTAATGGGCCCCTGAAATTGCAGGAGGGAGCCACTGAGTTATCAGAGTAGGGTTACTGATGGGAACGTGACTTCCGTTTTATTCACCAGCTAAAGACGTACTCCATAAACCATGAATAGCAGCCCCTGGGGAAATGTTTCTTCATCATCTCTCCGGCTTGTCTGCCTCCAAAGACATTCAGGCGTCCTTCCCTCAGTCCTGTGATGTATCCAGTCAGTGAAAAGAAAGAAAAATGCAACATTTTCTATCTATTGGTTCACAACCAGACATTTTTTACTAAATATATAAAATGATAAATAATGCCACTTATGTCTGTGTTTGCTCATTAAAAAAAAAAAAAGTTTGATTAAACACAATATTTGTCTAGGACAGAAAAAAGCAAGCCCTGGCCTAGTCCATGTAAAGAATCTCTCTGATTCTGAAGACTGTGTTTCTAGTATCAGTAGCATTTACCGATTCCTTCTGCCAGGCACGAACAACAGGCGTCAGTCATCCACTGCTGAGTGTCCACGCAGCTTAGTCTAATCTAAGGTCTTCATTTCATTAACTGACAGTAAGAAAAATTTTACAAAGTCCCCAACTAAATTTTCCCAATTTACCTGAATGTTGTTATGCACTCATCTGACACTCTAACTCATAATTTTTTAGGATATGGTCCCAATTTTCCCCTTTACTCTTACTGTTCCTTGGCATAAATGCTCTTTGGAAAGTTTGAAGTCTGCAACCAAAGCAAGCAAGCAAACAAACAAATATACCTAATATATATAAATATTTTCCAATTCCCTTTTACACATACGTGTAGTTATTCCACACAGCAGGCCAAATTAAGTTGGTATCTTTAAATCACCTCCAGCATGAGTTTAAGTATATACAGGAGATGCAAATTTCCTTTTCTTTTCTTATTTCCTAACTTTCTAACTTTTCAGATGTCAAAAAAAGGTTAGATTTGGAGGCCACATGACATTCTAAGGAGCCATTTTCTGGTTTATTTCCCTGTTGCTTAACCACATCCTTGTGAATACTCACGCTGTTTCTGATTATATACCCTTGCACAAGGGCTTCATTTTCTTATTTCACAAAAGCCTTTTACATATAAAACTTGTTGTGATTTCTATCACTGAGTTAGGTTCTACTATATTTTTCTGCATAGACTTTAATTTTAATCGTATTCAGCAATAATTCTCCTGCAAACAGTATAGAAACAAACATAGCTCAGATACAAGAGAAGAAAGAGACACTATTTATAATAGTCTGTGATTGCTATGAGTTATGGTGATGCCACGGTATACACCCAGGGCACAGAGTCACTCTGTCTTCCAACAAAGAAAAAAAGTGTGATCTTTACTCTAAAATATGAATTATTGCCAATGATTTCACCAAATGTCCACCCACTAGCATTGTTTTTAAAATGGCACAGGCTTTGAAAATAAAGCCAGGTGTTGGTGTCCTCAACCTGCAGTTGTGGAGACTGTGATTTAAAGAAGGGTCCCATCTGAGGTCTAAGAGAGAGGAGAAAGTAGACCAAGGATGCATTATTTTGAATTTAAAATGCAATGTATTTCAAACATGAAGTAAGCCACAGAGGATAATAAAATCAACATGGAGGTACTTACACTCACTGTCACAGTAAACATTTCTTTCTCCTTGATTCAGGTTATATTTAAAATAAATTAATAAATTAAGTAGATATAGAAATAGTGGATTCATAGAAAAGGGATACCAATAGATGATATAAAAATAGACATACGTAGAAAGAGAGATGATAGACAGATACAGAAAGGGATAGATATAGGTAAATTGGTTATTACTGCGTACCAGGCCATAATTTAAACATCTTACATTTATTTTCACATTCTTTTTTTCTACAACTTTATGTGGTAGGTAGTATTATCCTTTCCATCTTAATGACACTATTCAATAAGGTACCTAATTTTTTGTTGCTCAAAAGTCCCCTGTGTAGCAGCCCTCAATTGCGTACTTTTTCTACACCCCTAGGAGTCAACACTAAGTCTAATTGACCTTATTTTATTCCATGCATTTCCAATGATTTTTCTACACTGTATGCATCTTTATACAACATAGAATATTGATTTGCATGATATGAATCATTTTGGTAAATGGATTAATACTGTTCAGATTCTTTTACAACTCGGTTTTCTTCAATTGAAATGTATTTTTTGGGAATTTATCTATAAGTAGAACGTACAGCTCCTGTTTGTTTGACCAGGTTGTAAACAGATCAGCTGATGTTAGAGGACTGGATTTCTAGACTATGTCAGACTATACCAAACTGATTGAGCTTATTGACCTAGATCTCCAAGGAGGTTGGTTAGAACCAAATGCTAGACTCTGTGAGACGTGCCCTGGGCCTCAGGGAGGCAAGACTCCAACAGGGCAGAGGCTGTAAAACGGGTGTTCCAGGGCATGCCCCAGTTCTCAAGATGTAGGGTGATCTTTTAATGCTCTGAAATTGCTGAACATGCTGAGAGTGGGAAAGAAGGTCATCCTAATTCCCTTGGTGTAATTCTCACCCTGCCCTCAATTAAGTCCTTAACTTAGACGTAATATCATAGGCTAAGAAGTCAACACAGCCTGAAAAATAGGAGAGTTTGTCATCTTGCACTTTCTGTAAAAGAAATCTTGAGATAAATTGAAAACTGCTATAATATCCACAAAATGATGAAAACATAAAAGAAATAAACAAATGTTTTTAAAGCAGTATCGCAAAAGTGTTCTTGCTATCCTTTTAAGTCAAGATATGTTCTACAGGAGAAGCTTTGCAGTGGTGTCAGGGCTCCCTGAGGGCCTTGACCTGGGTTAGGGGCTGACAAGTGAGACAATCCTGGGGAAATAGTGAGACTCTGCACCAACTTCGTGTGTAAAGCCTGGGGAGCCTGGAGAGGCGTACACTGACTCACATGCCAAGTGGCAGCTGGAGGCAATGCAGCAGCCCTCTGACTCCTCCAAAACCTTTTATTGATCTCCAACACAAAGTGTACATGCAAAATGCAAAGGCACCAAAATAGTATTAAAAGAATACCAAGCCTCCAGGAAGACGGAGTAAAAAGGCAATGGCTGGGTAATTGGGAACATAGGGTAGTGAGCTGTCAACAGCAGAGGAAAACACTGAGAAAGGGTGAGTGGACATCAAGTTTCATCTCTGCAGGGCAGACAAACCAGAGTCCTACTCTGACTGCCAATCAGGAGTTCAAAGGGCTCAGCCACATCCACTGCTGGAGGACTTTACCCTGTCTGGGTGCCTCGGTGCTCCTTTGATATGAGGTGGTCTTGATAAGGAGGCCCCAGGAATAGCTCTTGTAGATGTTTTACCCTGGATTGAGGAGCCTGCAGAGAGATTGGCCGGTCTGCCTACCACACAGTGGGAATTTTGTCATCCTTTAAAAAACCAGAGCACCAGTGACAGTCACTGGCTTCTACACGTCTCTCTCGTTGGCTACTTATCCATAAAGGTCCTGTTTCCACTAAAGGGGTTTTGGTTAAATACAGCAATGAGGTTCTTAGTGCACTCTTTCAGCCACCCAGAGCAGTTTTGAATGTCACTTCAGGTCCCGTCGCTTGGCATTCTGTCCACTCAGAGACACCTGGGCTTAAGGATAGTGTTTTATGATGGCAGGAGACTGGATTTCAGGCGAGTGGCCCCCAGGGCACAGGGAAGATTTGTTGCTGGGGCATATCTCTGGCCCTTTCTCCCTAAGTGGTAATTACAGATGTTTACCTTACCCACAAGCAAAAGTCAGCCTGGAAAACTTCAAAAGAAAAGAAGAGTTCTATGGAAAAGTAAGGGTTAGCTCCAAGGATGGAGAGAAAAGCCTGGTGACCAGGACGAGACATGCAAGTGGGCAGGTGGAGTGGGCAGCTGAGCTCCTGCAGGGAAGGGGTGGGATCCTCAGGGAAAGTTCAGCCACATAAGCCCCACATCCGAGTGGTGCAATCAGCACGGCTGTCCCAGCTCAGACACTGATGTCCTTCTAGGGGCCAGGGATATACGAGGAATAGTGGTACATCCTCTCCCCCCACGCTGACTCCCCAGGGACACGAGAAAAGAGGAGACCTGCCAGGAAAGCATACACTTGCCTGCTTGGAGTTCCTGAGCCTGTTGGATAATTACAACAATCCTACAATTCCCTGAAAGCTCTTCAAGCAAGGCAAAGAACAAGACAGATTCTGTTTAATACTGTGAAGAACCATTGCTGGGAACAAAGCATGGAATCGTCCGTCTTTCCTGGCCATCCCAGGCCACAGTGAGCAGGTGTCTAATTCACAGTCCTTCACAGGGGACACGGCACTGAGTGTGAGAGCCACCGGGTATCTGGTTCACATTCTGCTGCTCTGTGCAGATGTCCTGTCACATGCTAACTATCCCAGATGTGGGAGTTGAGTTTGTAAGACTCAAATGTGGACTCCCAGTCAAGTTTCACGATGTGTCAGTAGAAAGGTAAATTAAAAGCAAAGCTCTTCTGTCATTTCGATGTGTAAACAAAGACCCATGGGAGAATTGAAGAACTCCCAAGTCACAACTTAATTTGCTAATTAACTCTGGAGGACATATTTTGTACAGGAAATCTGTAGGATAGTAAAATTAATAATATAGAATATTTATTTTCCTTAGAATTCTTTTTAGCTTGTGGTAATTATTGACCAAATGAAGTAAAAGTAAATTACAAATAGAATGACAGAAAAATGTAATTGCAGAAAAGAGAACATTGATAAATTTAATACTGTGTTTTTTTTTTATGAAGAAAATGTTAAAAGAAAATTGACCTGTAATACTTGCTCTGTATATCTGTGTATCCTTGAGTAAATTAATTTTATTTTTTAGTCTCTGATTTTTTAATCTAAAATACGAAAACAGAAAAACCTGCTTTGCTAGATTATGAGGATTCTGTGTAATGTCTGCAAGTGGCCAAGCGCTGGGTCTTGAGATTAGCAGGTGTTCCATGAATGGCAATAAACAAAGCTGCTGGCCGGCAGACACCCGAATTGCAGCACTTTGTTCCTTGGAAGCCTCGAAAGGGATGTTCTTTTTTTATTATTATTATTATTGGTTGTTTTTCTTTGTGTAATTACTTGACTCTCAGGAAAATTAGTCTATCATTCTGTATAACCATGAGGCATCCAGGCGTCTGGGACTGACGGACTTGGAGAGCCTTGCAATTTCTCCCAGCCCAGGCCTGAAGGGAGAGGTGTTGGCTCAGAGTTTTCAAAGCTACTGGAGGTAACATTTTTTCTGAGCCTCCTTCAAGTATGGTATTTGAAATGCTTCGTGAAATAGCTCAATAATTTTCTTACATGTCATTTTTCAGGGTGGTGAAAGTTCACCAAATAATTCTCCCCAATCGTAAAGAAATCTTTAAAAGCATAGATTAGGTTTGGGTTTGGAGCCAAACATCAGAGTTTTTCATGCAAACCATCAAGAAATCTTTCCACGTCAATCCTACCATTCTGTGTATCACGGTTCCATGTAAATGTGTTATTATTCATGACCGTGATGAGAATGTTTTGGGAAAATACCGAGCTTCATTGGAAATGCAATAAAGGATCTTAACAAACACTTTCTTTCTTCCCCGCCCCTGCAGTGAACTTAAGTGCTAAAATAAATTCACACCAAAAAACTAGAAATCTAAAATTAAATATTTAATTAATTAGAACTCTGATTTGCTTTAATGATCAGTGGCATTGCACAGGCTATATTACACTCCCTTTATAATTTTTTTTTTTGACAAAAAAGATACTGTTCATGTTAACAGGCCACTTGAGTAGGATACATATGTAATAGGATTGGAACCGAAAATCCTCTAGAGATGGTACATTTTACATCATTGGGAAAATTACAGTTCTGTATTGTAAAAACATTTATTCTTTTAACAATGTACCTACATTAATCAAAAATTACAGCATATTTAATAATTTTACAAATTCTTCATAAAAAATATATCTCTGTACAAAAAGGTCTTTTGCACCTACATGGTGACAGCAGCGAGTAGAGGGACAGCGGGAGGGGTGGCGGTGAGGACGGGGTTTTCCTGATCATAATGCCAGCGTTCTTTTTTTCCCCCTTTTTTAATAGCTTTTTTTTTTTTTTTGTGGTTGCTGTTGCTTACAAAATATTTTACAGAAGAAAAAAATTATTGCAGCTAGCCTGAAAAAAGGCAAGATGTGTGTGAGACAAGCAGCAGCTTTGAACAGCTCTGAAGCGCGTCCTGTTCTAGCAAGTGGTCGCTTCCCTTGCGTGCCGTCTGGTTGTCTTCGGGAAGAGTCTTCTAGACCTAGTGGCCAGCACATCTCCCGACTGCCCCGAGCAAGAGCCCCCAGCCTTTCTGGGGGACCTGACCAGACACTGCACACACCTTCAGAGGGAACCAGGCAGGATTCTCACAAGAGAACATCACTCACTTTTTTTTTTTCTTTTTTAAATAACATGCTCCAAACCGGCAACCATAGGACAGTTTGACTTTGCACACAAAGGAAAGAACATGGAATCTGATATGTGGCTTCTTGTGTGTGTGTGGGTCCTGTCTTGTCGGGATTTCATCATGTCACCGACCAGCAAGCAGGCCAGGGGTGTGGGAAGAGAGACATTAATTCAGACTTGGAAGTCAGCATCTCGCACCTGGTTTGAATGACTCAAACTTAGATATGTACAATATATACATATGTATATATATACACCTAATATGTATAGTAACCCTGTTCTCCCTTGCACACGGCGGTCCTCAAGCTTTCTACGTTTTCTCTGTCTCATTCAACCAGTGTGCCAGAAGCACACCTGCCGACCTCCTCTATTCTACTGAGAAACAGCTACGTAAGGATTCCTGTTTGCAAAGCAAATTTCCAAGGATGCTGTCCAGGTTGGCCAGGGGCAAATGTGCAGAGAATTCAGCATAGTAACATGGAATCCGACATTATGGAATTCACAGACGAAGGTGTGACCACAGGGGCAGGGCAGCCCCACGCGGATGCAGCCTCAGCAGGAGTGCAGCTCGGAGGGCCGGGGAAGGCGTCTATAAAACGTTCAAATCAAAACATGCGACTCCGGACATTTTCCAAGTCCTGCGTTTAAACATTCCATAGACAAACACATTTGCCCTTAAGCTGGGTACGACTATGGTCCTGACACCAAAGTGAAGGCCAGTGTGAACATGCCAATATTCCTGCCAATGCCGATCTGGAATGCCAGAAAGGGGGCATTTTCCACATGTGGAATATGTACTTAAACATGAAATAATAAAATAAGCTTTATCTTTTCAAAAATATTTTTATCGAACAAGTATAAATAAAAATAAACATGATCTTCACTTTGAATTTGTTACATCAACATTCTCATGGTCACGGATTCTACTTCATGTTTTGATTTTATCCACGTTGAGGATCATACCTATTTAACTTACACTTGTTAACTCATCATTGACTGATCATGAACTTTACACTTGAAAAATTGCTGAAGCTGCCCTCCCATCTGCGATGATAAGGTGTGAAACACAAGGCAAACAGATATATATTAATAAAATGTGTCATCGTGAGAGGACAGTGTGTGTAATTTTTCCTCACCTCCAAAGGAACACTTAGTATTTTGATCCTGAACAGTTTTCACCGAGTTCAAGGTTGCCACGGTGGTACGTTGTCTTTCAATGCAATATCAGAGAGTGGTGGCACAATCAAAGGAAAAGAAACTAACAGTGCAAAAGGGAAGCCTGCATCGTGAGCTGAAACCCACAAGTCCATGAGCTATCTAAAATAAATTACTATTCACATTTTTACACAGCAAATAGAAATGTATGCAACCCCCCTGCTAGTAAGTACTTTAATTTAGACAATAACTGAAAGATGAAGGTACTGAAGGGACAAAACACATGAGAATTAAAAAGGGCCTTTTTTTTTTTTTCCATCATTGGACCTCTTTGATGAAATCAACATATAAATGCAGCTAATAGAAGCAATAATAAAATAAATCTCTTCAATATTGTATTTCCTGCTAAAATCTGTGCCATACCATTTTTCTTTGCCCCAAACACTCAGACTAAGCTGATGGTGAAATTATCTTGATCACAGGAGAGGAGGCTTACCTACAGAGAGTGCGTATAGACCCTGTGTACATAATCAGACTCTTATTCATAACACACTAGTGCAAAAATTGTGCATCAAAAATTCGGCAAAGGAACAGCTGAGTGGGAAATTTGCAAAGTCCCTAGAGGCGACTCACGGAGCTGTGAGTCCTCAAAGCTCGCCAGGTCTTGAGGAATGGAGTAAAGCATTTGTATGTGTGCCTCTATCAGAAAGGTGTCTCCTTTAGGAAAGCTTTTTATTTTTATTTTTTTCAAGAGTATTCCTGTTCATGGGGGTTAATTAAAAAAAAAAAAAAAAAAAACATACACACACATACACACACACGCACACATTGTGGTGCTACCATTTTGTCACCACAGAGGAAAGGTGTATCCACGTGCCCAGAAGATTGCATTGAAAGGCATCCCAGCAACACAGAAACACAATGTCCCAAGCGTCGGCCGACCCGCCGTCTCCCTGGAGCCTTGTTTCCAAGCAGGTACAGCCAGGCATTTAGAATCCGCTTTCGGGATGAAGATGCGTGTATGTGGTTTCGGTCCTCAGAAGACTGTGGCGCATTCCAGTAGAAATCCCCGCTCGTGTGTGCCCATGGACGGTGTTAAAGATCGCTGTGGCAGAGCAAGTGGAAGGGAGAGTGGTTTATGGCACCAAAAGGAATCACTGCTTGTCCGTCAGAGGTATGGCTATGAACCGTCCTGCCAGGGCGCCGAGGGCTATACCACCGTGCACACGGTGTTCAGAGTTGTGTCAAACCTCACGGCCTTGGCCTCTGTGGGTTTCAAGTTTGTATCATACATGGGGTTTTCAAAGGAAGCTTGTCCGTTGCTGTTTTCATGTCCAGCATAGCCGTTGTATTGAACTTTTGGTCTTGTTCTAAAAGAAAAAGAGAAAACCCACAATTAGACTGACTTAATGAAAGAGAGAAGCTGGGACTGTGTCTGTGACACAATTCCCTCAGAGCTGGAAGCTGGGAAAGTAAGGACGGCTTGCACATCTGCTCACTCCTCTGAGTTCTTTTTTTTTTTTTTTTTTTTCTTTTCCTCCTAAATTGGTGGTTGGGATTATAAAGAGTTGTTAAAAAATGAAGCCATTTACAAATCAAAGGCTCCTTTGTGCTTCCTACAAATGTCCTGGGAAATTGGGGAGATCTCAATGGCTGCAGTCAGACAGATTTTGGTTTGCACGCTCATCCAGCACTGCCGAGCTGTGTGGCCTTTTCAGGTCACTGAACTGTCTGCCACCCTATAAAATAAGGATGTAGAGCACAACGTCTCCCCTGCAGCACTGCTAAGATTGAACTAAGTCACAATTATAAGCTTACCAACACGCACTAAATGTTAGCTACTTTTGATTTTTTATACCTGGAGAGTTAAAAATGAATCCACAATAAAAAAAAAAGTAAAAAAAGAATCCATTATGGAAAAGAAGATATATTCCTTATTAGACTATTATTTATATTTTACAGTTAAAAGAAAACCCTTACATATACTCCATGATTAGAGAGTTAGAGGTTAGATTTATTTATTTGTCTTTGTATTTTTGTTTTTTATTTTAAGATTTAAAAGGCCTTAACAAATCTGGTCTGGCTCTGTTTATATTTTTTCTTATTCAAGAAGAAACTACATAAGAGAAATATACCAGGTAGCAAAAACAGAACTTTAATAAAATAATTTGATATTGGATGTAAATAAACTTCTGCTTTCATAATTTGCTAGTAGATTTTCTTTAGTTTGTTATGTTCATTAAGAAAAAAGAGAAGAAACACACGCGCGGCCATCAGAAACAGGCAGGACACCAGCTTTGTAACTGTGCTTGGCACCAGAGAGAGCTATGACACTGAACTTGGAAAATGCTCCAGCAGAAAAAGTTAGCAAACAAATTCAGCAGCCTACTGATGTGAAGACTGACCTGCTCTGACTGTTCTAGGATCACAAGTCACCGCGGCCTCCTACTCTTTGCTAGGGAAATGCAGACCCCTGGGAGATGGCCCAGCACAACCCGGCCAGGTAGAGAGCTGAGTCAGGACCTTAGGCCCTGCCTGAGAACACAACCTCCCACTCAAAAATTAGCTCAAACCAGGTTTTATCTGGAGAAACACAAGGCCAACTCATTGTGAAATACCGGGGTCTGTTGAGACTGAGAAGCCAGAGGAGAGAAAGCTAAGGGCTTGGTGCTTCCTCGGCCAGTGTGAGAAATTGGGGGGAGATCACGGGGCCCTAGTTCCTGCTTCTCCAAACGTTCTGACATCCCTCATACAGCACAGGAGCACAGAGCTAGAAGCTCCTGCAGACGTAGATGTCACAGCGGCCTCATGGCAGTCCTCTTTGAAAGCCACGAGATGGGAGAGCTTCCTTCATGTTCTAGATGCCTTTTAGATTTGGTGTTGGCAAGAAAGTTCAATCTTGACAACATTAAATTTTCCACTAGCCCAGAAGAGTTACCGAATCCACCTAAAAACAAGTGAAATCTTGCTCCCAACTGGTTGTGTAGTCTAAGATCCATTCCCACAGTGCCACCTTCATTGAGGCCGCTGACTGTTGAAGGTTTCTAAGGTTTAAAGACTGAAGCAAATGTAGGTAGAATATATTAGGTTGTTTCAAAAGTTTTGTCCATTTTAATGTCATGTGTTTTTGTAGCTCCGTATCTCAATAAATATTTATTCTACTGTGTCGTGGTATATATTGATCGATGGAGAATTTTGTACTCTATACACTGATGCTGTTCATTTTTTCCTACTTTTAATTTTTTTTTATTCTCTTCAGCCTATTAATATATGATGTCATTAAGTGATTTTCAGCCAATTTTTCTGTACGAATTCAAATTGAACCAAAGCGCTGCTGAAACAGCCCGAAAAATTAATCAGGCATTTGGCAATGATAGTGTTAATGAACGCACTGTTCAACGTTCTGAAAATTTTAGCCTCGAAGATGAGCCTTGAAGTGGTTGATCTAGAGTAATCCAGGACGAGTATTTGAGGACCCTGGTGGAGACTGACCCATCACAAACGGTGCGTGGACTGGCAGAAGAACTAGGTGTCAGCTCCCATGTGGTTTTTGATGGTTTAAAACGCATTGGAAAGGTCAAAAACCTCGAAAAGTGGGTGCCCCACGATTTAAACGATCAGCAGAAATTGTCACGTTTCGAGGTTTGTTCTTCATTGCTTTTGCACAACCAAAACGATCCTTTTTTTGATCAGATCATCACGTGTGATGAAGAGTGGATTCTCTACAACAATAGGAAACATTTAGGACAGTGGTTGGACACCAATGAGCCACCCAGGCACTTCCCAAAGGTGAAACCCCACCAAAAAAAGATCACGGTTACTGTATGGTGGTCAGCGGCTGGTGTGATTCACTATAACTTTCTGCAACCAGGCCAAACCATCACAGCAGAGTCCTATTGTGAGGAAATCGATGAAATGTACCGAAAATTGCGTCAGCAGCAGCCAGCACTGGTCAAGAGAAGAGGTCCGATCCTGTTCCACAACAATGCCCGGCTGCACGTCTCACAAATCACCGTCCAAAAATTAAAGGAGTTGAGCGTCAAAGTTCTGTCCCACCCACCATACTCCCCAGATCTCTCGCCAACCGACTACCATCTTTTCAAGCACTTCAATAACTTTCTCGCCGGTAGAACCTTTGCCAATCAGGACCTAGCAAAAACGGCCTTCGTTTACTTCATCGAATCCTGAGCACCCAATTTTTGTGCCGACGGAATTAATCGACTTGTGTTACGTTGGCAAAAGTGCACTGATTCAAATGGCGCTCATTTCGGTTAAATTGAATAAATATTCACTGAGATATTACAGTTTGCATAAAAACGGACAAAACTTTTGAAATGACCTAATACAACCTTGAAGGGAAAAATAAACCACGAAGCCCCCGAAGGGAGCATGATGGAAAGGTGGCCGTGGGGGAGAGGAGCGGACAGAACAGAGCATACTTCCGTCTGGGTATTTATGTTCTAGCAAACACAGCCAAGGTGTGGGGGAGAGTGCTAAGTCACATCTCTCATGCAAGAGAGGATAGTCTCAAGGATGACTGGGATGATTAGCACCACACTCTCCTCTTCCCTTCTGTTCATAGATCCTCTGAAACGTCTTTCAGGAGAGGAAGAGCCCTTAGCTCTACCAAGTCTAGCTGTCCCTTCTTCCAGGAAGCCTTCTCTAGCCTTCCAGATACAGATGGATGCCCTGCTTCTATGCACTTTGTACCATTCTAACCAGAGACTCCTCACTGCATTCTGATGGCTAGGTACTTGTCACAGCCCTCTAGAACCTAAGTCCCATGAAGCAGGAGCTGGGCCACATTGCCAGCTGTATCCCAAAGTCTAGCACACAGTGGCTGGCATCTATCAGCGCTCAACAAACATATGCTGTGTGAGCAGCGAAGAGAACACTGGTGGGCGAGACAGAGACTCGTCATGCTAGTTTACAAGGGCTGCCCTAACAGAGAACCACAGATCAGGTGTCTTAAGCTACAGAAATGTACTGACCCACAATCCCAGAGGCCGGAAGCCTAAGACCATGGTGTCAGCTGGCTGTGCTTCCTCTGACAGCGTTAGGGAGGGTCCGTTCCAGCCTTTCCCAGCTCCTGGGTTCCCTGGCTCATGGCAGCATCACGCAGTCTCCACGGGACATGCTCCTTGTACATGTGCCTCTGTGCACAAATGTCTCATTTTAGTCATGTCAGGTGAGGGTCCACCCTGGTGATCTCACTGTGGCCTGGTTACCTCTTGAGCTCAGGAGCTTGAGGTTGCTGTGAGCTATGATGACACCACTGTACTTTAAGTTTGCTCTAAATGAAGTCACATTCTGAGGGACCAGGGGTTTAAGACTTTAATATACTATTTTGGAGGGACACAATTCAAGCCATCAACACTCATGTAGGGGCTTTGAAATTTATCCTGTAAGCAGATAGGCCCTGTAGAAAAGAGGGAGACATGATCAAACGTGCATTTTAGAGTGATCATCCTGGCAGAGGTGTAGAAGGTGCAGTAAAACACAGAGTGCTCAGGAGGGAACCCAGATAGGTCCAGATGAGAGGTGAGGACCCCAAAGATGGGCAGCAGTGGGAGTGGAGAGAGTGCAGCACTCAGACATGGGCAAGGATGGTGACTAGTGAGAGAGGGAGCTACAGAAAGAGGGGCAGGAAGAAAAGAAGAAGAAAATTAGCTCAATTTGGGGCTTCCAGAGTTTGAAGTCTTTCATCCTAGTTTGTCTCCCTTAATCTCCACCTTGTGAGTGAAACCCAGGAAAATGTACAGCACCCCCCCTTCAATACCATGTGTGGACAGAGAGGTAAAGACATGTGGATTGCTGCATAGCAAAGAGGCCTCGTAGTCTTTTTTTAATTTTCCATTTTTCATTTGGGAATAATTACATTGAATGTTGTTTTAAAAAGTCTTCTGTGTCCCCTTACCTAACAAATGCCATCAGTATAACCTGGTTTCTTGTTCCCTCAATGAATCCTCAACAATAAAAACAAAACAAAAAAGTCTTACATGTCTTTTACCTACCTTCCCCAAATGCTACCATCTCACAGAACCACAATATAATGATCAATCATGCTATTACTTAATTGTATGCTTATCAATTATACCACTAATTAATATGATTAATAATTGTATTTTTAATTGATTATATGATTAATGACAACACATAATATTAAGTAATCTATAAGCAATCCAGGACTTTAGTTTCTTTTCAAGGTGAGAAATGATTTCAGAATAGTGCCTGACACATAGTAGGTACTCAATGAATATTAGTGATACATAGTAGGCACTCAATAAACATTAGTGACACATAGTAGGCATTCAATGAACATCAGTGACACATAGTAGGCACTCAATGGACACAGTGACACATAGTAGGCTCTCAATGGACATCAGTGACACATAGTAGGCACTCAATGAACATTAGTGATACATAGTAGGCACTCAGTAAATATTAGTGACACATAGTAGGCACTCAATGAATATTAGTGACACATAGTAGGTACCCAATGAACATTAGTGACACATAGTAGGCACCCAATGAACATTAGTGACACATAGTAGGCACTCAATGAACATTAGTGACACATAGTAGGTACTCAATGAATATTAGTATTAATAAAAGTATGAAAACAAGAATGAATGAAAAGAAATGTCGGGAGGGGGCAAACTAACATCTGGAGAGTTACTCTATCAGAGCTGAATGAAGAATTTTACCTGAGTTATCTCATTTCATCTTCATTACAATCTGTGAGACCAACAATTAATTCCCTGTGATTTCATGCAAGGAAATTAAAGGTATATTATTTTTGCCCACTATGCTGAATGGAGCCGGTCATGGTAGCTCTTGCCCATAAGCCTAGCACTTTGGGTGGTCAAGGTGAGAAGATTACTTGAGGCCAGGAGTTTGAGACCAGCCTGAGCAAAGCGAGACCCCGTCTCTACACAAAATGTAAAATTTATTCTCCTTAGCAAAGTATCCCAGGAATGGAAGAAAAAGTATCCAATGTACTCAGCCCTACTATGAAGCTAAACTATAGCTTTCACATGAAGGCTATAACCCAACTATACCACAAGACTATGAGGAAAGGACCAAGGA
>CAUYPK010108792.1:0-32587 GCA_963574355.1 Loris lydekkerianus | reverse complement strand
GTTTTTGTTCATATTTAAAAAAAATGCCTCATTAAAAATTATAAAAAAACAATATTAAATAAAAAAAAAAAAAAAAAAAAAAAAAAAAAAAAAAATATATATATATATATATATATATATATATATATAGAAAAACTAGCCAGGCATTGTGGTGGGTGGGTGCCTATAGACCAGCTACTTAAGAGGCTAAGGCAAGAGGATTGCTCAAGCCTAGGAATTGAGGGTTCTATGAGCTATGATGACACCACAGCACTCTACTGATACGGGTGACAGAGTGAGACTGTGTCTCCAAAAAAAAAGGAAAAGCCATCAGCCCTGAGGCTGGTGGCCCCGACAGACCCCAAGCCACACCAAACACAGCAAACACACACTATGCACATCCTTGAAGCCAAGAGTTGGAGAAATTAGCTTCAGATCCCAGCTCGGCCACCACTGTGCTGTTGGATCCTGGGCAAGCCACCACCTGCTCTGACTCTCTCTCTGCCCATTTGTTAGGGAAGATCTTGATCTTGGCCATCTGAACACCGAAAGTATCTGTGTGTCTTGCTTGGGGGTCTACACCCCAGAGAGGGCCTGGGCAAGGAGCCTCTTCTCAAACTCAAGTATTAGTCTGGTCTTCCCAAGGCCCCAGGACATGAGCCAAGCCTCTCACCAGACTGGGCATTTGCCTGGGGAGGAAACTTCGAGCAGGAGACTGAGCCCCTTGGGGGACATATGGGCACAGCAGCAAAGGGGTGGCGCTCTCTGCCCCCAGCCCAGCTCAGGGGAGGGTGTGGCCAGGGAGACCTTGATGGGTAGGATGGCACAGGACCCTGGCCGCCCCGTGGGCCTCAGGGCTCTCTCTGTGGGAATGCAGGGAAGTGCCACACGTGAAAATGACGTGGGAGGAAACCAAAGTTTGCTGCGATGTCATTTCCTAGGTGCTACACACACGTAATAGCCTTCAATCCCCACGTCCCTTTGCAGTACTCCTGTTATCTCCATCTGACAGATAAGAAAAGTGAGGTTCAGAAAGGTCAAATGACCTGCTCAATATCACACAGTGAGGAAGTGGCAGGTCCAAGACTCAAACCCCAAACCTCACAGTGAGGGGGCACCTGGCTTTAGTCTCAGAGACCCCTGGATTCAAGGAAATAGAGGAGTAGGCAAGGTATGCTTCCCTGCCCCTCTCCCACCAGGGGCATTACCTTCCCTATACCCAGGACGCACTCAAAGCACAGCCAACCTCCTGTTCCCCTCATCTCCAAGCCAGACACTGGGGAGACCGGTGATCAGGAAGGTCCGGAGAGCTGGAGCTGAGGAGAGTCAGGGGCTCATCCCTACTCCTATTCCTGCAGAGGTCTGGAGAGGAAGGACTAGAGGCATTAGAGGTCAGGGGAAAGAAGGAATACCAGGACCACAGAGTTAAATTCTTGGAAGGAGCTCTCAGCCATCAGATCCTTCAGACAGAATATTCTTCACCAGCTCCGAACACAGCATTAACTCCCCAACCACTGTTGAAAGGAAATAGGACCTGTCTGTGCAGAGGCCAGCCAGCAAGAAAAGATTCAGCAGAAAGAGCAGCGGCCCAAAAGTCAAGGCTCAAGGGCCAGCACTACCATCAACTTGCTGTGTGACCTTGATAACTCCCAATCCTTCTCCGGGCCCCAGTTTTCTTTCTGCATATCAGTATATTGTTCAGACTTACTCATCTGGGTGACAAACCATGTATGCTAAACTATTAACAGGTGCCAGGCCCTTTCCTGGGTCCTAGGAGACGGGAGCACAGGTGAGACCCAGAGATGACTAAGAAAATCACAGGCCCAGACTACAGGGAGCCTGTAGTCTGTAGATGGTTGCTAACAGTTCTGGAGCACATACTATTCACCCAGCAAAGCCCTGTGGCTTAGGTACTAGTATTACCTTGATTTTACAAATGAAACTGAGGCTCAGAGAGGCTCACCAATTTGTCCTAGGTCACACAGCTAATAAGAAGCAGAGTCAGGATTTGACCCTTGCTCTTAACCCCTATATAACACACCTCATGCACAAATATTAATAACTCTCATGCATGGCTGAACGTGACAAGGCCTGCGACTGAGCAAAGATAAAATATCGTGTTCATTTGAGGGGGCAGGCTTCCTGGAGGAGGTGGCATCGTCCTGAGTCTTTGCAAGACTGGGGCTATATGGACACACAAATGGTTAAGAAAGTGGAGATACAAGATTCTACCAATGGAAAATTCCAGTAGCACATGACCCTCACTCCCTGCCAGCAACCTCAAGCACGGAACCCAGACAGCAGCAGCACCAACAGAGGATTCAAAAGGAATAAGTGGCAAACATGAGGAGGAGGCAGGGAGGAAAGAAACACATCACTAGCCAAGTTTTGGCTAAGCTTCTAGAAATGGGCCCAGGGAAAACCCAGAGAGGGGAGGGGGCAGCAGGGCAGCTGCCAGCCGACCAGGTGCCAGGGGGGGAGCACCAGTACTCCATACCCGGGGATGGGGGTGTTGCTACACAGTACCCCCAGCACCCTGGGAATTAAACCCTAATCCTGACACACCACACAGTGGTGCACTGTGGGGCCATAAACTACAATGTTAGGGAGCATATTTATTGATGTAGAAAAATGGTCACATATATTTCAAGTGAAAAGGCAGGTTGCAAAATAACATGTATGGTATGATGCCATTCTTGTAAGGAGAAAAATATCTGTACGTAAGTCTAGAAAGATATACACCCAGCATTTCAACAGTGGTTATCTCCAGGTGGTAGATTGTAGGTTTTTCATCTTCTTTATACTTATCTATATTTTCTAATTCATCTACAATAACAGGTTTTATCTATGTAACTTTTTAGAGTTTTTTTTGTTTTTTTAATAAGGTAAATACATCAAGAATTTTGGTAGGGTGGTGTGGGCAGAAAACACACGGGCCAGCCACCTGGGTGTGGGGGGTGGGAGCACTGAGGCAGGATGGGGGAGGGTGGGAGGACAGAGGCAGTATGGGGGAGGGGAGGAGGGAGGGTGGGAGGACTCAGCCAGGATGAGGGTGGGGGAGGTTGGTGGAAGGAAGACTCAGCCAGGATAGGGACCTGGGGAGGATGGAGAGTTGGGAGGATTCTGCCAGGATTTGGGGGGAGGGGGGAGGATGGGAGCGCTCACCCAGGGTTAGAATAGGGTGGGGAGGAAGAAGACAGCTCCTTAATAGGACAAAGGGCGTATTATGAAGAGCAGCTTGTGGGCTCCTGCCTCCTTCTTCTTTTGCACCCCCTCTCAGGGCCCGATGTCCTCCCACCTTCAGAAGGGAGAGGTCCCCTCTGGAAGCCCAGTGCAGCCGCTTAGAGGGCTGAGGAGAAGATGGAGCCCTGGAGTGCCGGGGAGAGATGCCAGCCTGGAGAGCTAAGCCAGGGGTGTGTGAGAGGAAGTCAGGCCCCAGAGTCAGAAGCATTCCTGGGAAGCCCACTGAGGAGGAGTGCTCCATACAGTCCCCTCACAGTGAGGCAGGTGGCCCAAGGGTGACAGGAGCGGTAGCCTGGAGGGCCCCTGGGATAATCCAAGTCCCATTGGTTAGCAATTTCAGGGCCGGCTGGAGCCCTGGGAGTCTTGGCCTGATGGGAAGAGTGAGATGTTTGGGGGACCCCAGGCAGGGCAGAGAGTGGAGGTGAAATGCATTTCACAGCCCTTCTGACAGCAAGACAGGAAAAACTGAGCAGAAGGGGGGAGGTAACTGCCTGTGGCCCATACCAGTTTGTTACTCTCTTTGCTCCTGTCTGTCATTAGCAGTAATGGCCTCAAAATGGCCAGGACACTCCTTGAGTGGCCAATAATCAGAGCTCCTAAAGCATCCATAGGCTGCCCTTAGAGGTAATGAGCTTCCTGTCCCTGGAGATATTCAAACAGAAACCAGGCCACTATGCTCGCCTGCTCTCAAGGGTTATATGACAGAAAGAGCCAGACCTCTGAAGGCCATTCCATTCCCAAGATCCTGCAAGTCAGTGACAGCGGGTTTTAGAGGGAGTGGCTGGAAAGCAGGCACCTGGCTAAGGAGGACATCGGCAAAGATGGGCATTCTCCTTGCCCCGCCCCCCCCCAGCCCCCACAGACCAGAATTTGAGGACTGTTATGGGACTGGCCCAGCCCTGTAAACCCACCAGCTTGGGGAGAAGCAGGGGGTCTCTGGCCAGGCTTGCTGGATGAAGCAGAAGTGAATCAGTTCCCGGCACAAGGTCACAGGGATCTTTGCATATGGAGATCCTGGACCCATAGATTGTCTTTTAGCAAATGCCTTGGAGCAAGAGCACAAACCTCCCATGGGCATTTAGCACCACACAGCATCAGTGAAAACATTGGCATCATTGTTGTGCATAGACACAGTGGGGTCAACAAATACAAAGAGAAAAAAAAAAACCTACAAAAACTTGGGTTGGTCAGGAGAAACCAAGATACCACTAATTGTAGTTAAACTGACCATTTGCCATTTCCCCCATATGCAGCCTGGTATCTATTGCATTTGTTGTTAAGTGGGATTTACAGGGAAATGAACCTGGGCTTGCTCCAAGGAAGAATTCCCCAGTAATTAGCATTGCCCCACAGTGGGACCTGCTGCTATTGGAGACTGTGCACTCCCTGTCCTTAGAATGTCCCGGCAGAGACAGTGTGATAGGTGGCCGGCTGGGCCCCTTCCATCTGCCTTCCAGATCCACTCACCTCCCCATTCTCACCCAGATCTTTCCTGCCCCCCCAGACCTGCCTGGACCCTGTCAGGCTTATCTCCCTCTGGCTTCTGTGGGTCTGACCCATAGGGAGCCATGGAAAGGGATGGGCAAAGGCAGAGATATGCATTTCCCAGACGCCCTCTCTTCAGGGCCACCTTCCATAGAAAGTGACAGCTCCTCCTGAGCACCCTGCCCTGCACAGCCCCAGCTACCTCTGGCTCCTGGTCGCTGTTCCAGAAGTTCCCTGCTCTTACCCCTAGCTGCCTGGCAAGGGCCATAAGCAGATGATGACTGTTGCTAACCCTGAGGTCATGCATGACCCCAAGAGGTTTGTCAACACCCTGCCCACAAGTTGTAGGTTGTTCCTTTATTTAAAACCCTGTGGTACCATGGACTATACCATTAGCCATAAAAAAGACGGGGACTTTACATTTTTTGTATTAACCTGGATGGAGTTGAAACACTTTCATCTTAGTGAAGTATCACAAGAATGGAAAAGCAAGTATCCAATGTACTCAATACTAATAGGAAGCCAGGAGATGAACTAACACACGCCCACAGAAGAGAAAAACTCAATTCAATTCAACTCGATTGGTGTGCCCCCACCTAAAGAGCACAGTGATGCACCTCCTGGGTGCAGGACACAACTACAACAGGGACTTTACCTAACAAATGCAAGCACAGTAACTGAATCGTTTGTACCCGCATATTAATCTGAAATTAAAAAATAAATAAATAAATAACTTTTAAAAATTAAATTTCATTTAATTTAAAAAACCCACACGGAATTACCCTAATGGGAGTGTGCCATCTGTTTCCTGCTAAGATCCTGACTGATACACAGGAATCCCTAATCAGACAAAAATATGAAACAATATGGCCTCTCTACATCATGCAGTGACATCGGTGGTTCCAGTAAATGTGAGTCAGACTCACTTTGCTGTCAGCTTTGTTTCATTATAGCATTAAACTTTATGTTCTCAGCTATTATCAGTTGTGGCTCACAACTTCCAAAACCATTCCTCCCCATGCCCACTCAGTCTATAGAGAGAGAAACTGAGTCCCAGAACCTTCCCTGAGATCACAACCAAACAGAGAAAGCCAGGAACCCCAGGACCGCACCTCAGGTACCTGCCCCACACAGAGCAATCCAGGTGGGCCCTGCCTTCCTTCCCTGTCCCACCCAGCACCGCTGAGGCTACACTCCCTTCGCTTCCCAGTCCCCTCCCTTTCCATTCCCTGGTGGGGGAGGCCCTCGGGGAAAATGATGAGGTTTTTATAGCATTCTGTGGTAAGCACTTAATAACTCTCCAGGCTATAGATCTGAGCTTTGCATGGGCTGGGGATAATTCACAGTAAAATATGACTTTTCATTTATCACACTGACGTGTAATAAATACTTCCCAGTGAAGCTTGGGCACAAGAGGGAAGTGGGGTGAGCAACCATCATGAGGCTCCGTGATGGGTATTGGGGTTCAGGTCTGGGGCAGGTAGACTCTGGGGCTGAGCTTGGGGGACTCAGAGCCCTGGGACCAGGGATGCCATGATGTAACAGGCAATTCCTTCAGGGTTATCAGCCAGGCCCACAACTCAGTTCCCCATCAGCTTCTCCATCATTTCTGAGAAATTGAGTCCCTCCTCCCTGGAACCAAACTCCCCCAAAGAATCCCATGGGGCCTGTGTCCAAAAGGCAAGGCAGAAGCCCTCTTCCTCCCCTCCCACCTGTCTCTCTCCGAGTGGTCTTGAGGAGCTTCCCATCCTCCTGCCTATCCAGCTGGGGTCATCACTGGACATTCGGGTGGGTTTTAGATTCTCCACAATATGTAATAATTATAATAGCTCCTATTTGTCTGGCATCTGCCATGGATCAGAAGTATTTTGCTCATTTAATTCTCAAAACCACACAAGGCATTACTGCCAACCCAGCTCTCAGGGGAGGGTGCTGGCACTCAGTGGGTCAAGTGCATTGCCCAGTACTGTGTGTGATAATGTGGTGGCCTCAGACCCCAGCCCAAAGCTACAAAGAATTTCAAGTCCCTTTGTCTTGATGGCTGTCTTAGGTTGGGCTCCCCTAGCAATGGATCCTGAGACAAAGACTTGAGTATAAGATGTTTATTTAGGTGACACCAGGAAGCATCAGAAAGAGAGGAGCTGTGACACAGGGAGAGAGGGAGGCAATGAAGAACCAGCTATGAGCAGGTTTCCACAGAGGACAGTTGAGAAACTCATGGGCAAGCTAGAGCAGACCTCAGGATGACCCCAGGCAGCAAGGGAGGGAGGAGGAGTGTGCCTTGCCAGATCCCATCAGTCCCTGTGGAGGGCGCGAGATGGCTGAGCAGTTTGTATGAGCCAGAGAAAGCTTTGGGACAAAAAGAGTTTTGGGTTGCAAGCTGGCAGCTGGCAGCCATGAAATTTATGTGCATGTAATGGTGACTGCCAAGGGACCTGAGGACAGCATTGCCTCCCTGCTTGGACCCTAAGCAGACCCCTGTTGTCACTTGCCTGGACAATGCAGTAGTCTGGTCTTGCCCCACCTGACACATCCTCCAGCTTCACCATAGCCCACACAGCAAAGAACAGGCTGAGGAAGGACGCCTTACTGAAGTCTGGGGTATGTTCTTGACCACACATAGGCAAAAACCACCAGGCCTGGATTATTTCTGAACCTTTACCCCAGGTCTAAGGAGTATCTGATGCACAGTATTGTCTGTTGAATCTTGCTGCATTTGAAAGAAATCATCTCACTTTACTGCGAGCAGAGGGCTTCTCCCCCGGGAGAACCCTGCTTTGTGGCCCAGCCTTGCAGGAACAGGGGTGCTGAGTGTTGGCCCAGTCCCCTTGCCCCTGAGCCCACCCCTGCGAGCCCCCAGGGTGTAGAGACCCCTCACAACACAAAGGACCTGAGGGACTGAATCTATACCCTATCTTAGAACATGCACAGGTGAACATGCACACACACACACAAACACACACACACACACACACACAAACACACGGTGCCCAGAGCTCAGCCCAGAGTACATGCTGGTCTAATGTATGTCTAAGGAGGTGAACTGATGAATTGATGGATGAGTGGTGCCATAACCCTGCCTTGAGAACCCCTTGGACCAGCAACCACATGAGGTTGCTGAACAGGAGCAAATCACCTCCGTTAAGCAAAGGCCTTAGCCCAGTGACTGACCCACTTATCTCTCTCCTTTCCCTCTGCCTGGGCTGGGACAGCTACTTCCACCACCTGGGTCCAAAGCCCACACAAGAAGAAAGCTTGGAGGGTTGCGATCACTCCCTGGAAGGGGAAGATAAGCATCCTGTGAGACAAAAGCCATCTCTACCCATCATCCTGCAGCTATCCACAGTATTCTCCCTGCCCGGCCCCCAGGTCAGAGGACGAGCCAGACAAGCCCCATCACCAACATCATTTAACTCCATCACTGGGTCCTGAGTGATCTTCACAACTCACTGCTTTTAGGGGGCAGAATGTGTGTCAACCTATTCCTTGTAAGATAAAGCTGAAGCTCTGAGGGGGACCAATATCTCTCCTAAAGCCACTCCTGGGGTTCCCTCCCCTGTTCCCTGGCCCAAAGGCCACCCTGCCCCTGACATAGCCGGGTAAGACAGGAGCATCTATGAGCAAACGTGAATGGAGATTTGCCTCCAGCAGCCAGAGATGTGCCCAGCCCCTGCCTCCCCTCCAGATTGGAAGCAAAGAGAAATAAACAATCTGTGACATTCCTCACCTATGATTTCTTGCTTGTAGAGGATATATATGGGTTTGTGAATAATTAAGTACAATACTCAACACGACTCCAAAGGCACAGTGAAACCGAGGCAGAAATTTGCCGTCAGCACCCAAGCCAGAGAGAGTCCAGGAAGTTTGCTTTTCCTGTCTGAGGACCAGAATGACTGGACTCCACCTGAGGCAAGAACCCAGGTTGGAAGAGTCTTCAGTCTTCATTTCCAGGCCCGAGAACTGAGGGCCAGAGAGATTCACCCAGAGGTGCATAGACTCTGAAGCTCTGGGAAAACAGTAAAGGTCCCAGATACAGGCTCCAATACCAGGGTGAGTTCAGCTCTGCTTCTTTCTAGCTGTGTTACCCTGGGCAAGTCACTTTATGTCTCTGAGTCTTCATTTTTCTCTTATATCAAATGGGAACCTTACACATGTTGATAACCCCCATTCTACAGATGGAGAAAAAGTAGGTAATGAAAGTGAAAGGTATAGGTAGACTTTAGGTAGATATATAATGACGGGATCTAGAAGCCAGGCCTTCTGCCTCTGGGTTCCAGCATTGGGCTCTCTTTTCCGCCTCCTCTTCTTCCTCTTCTTCATCCTCCTTCTCCTCCTCCTCTTTTACCCCTGCTGCCTCCAAGAAAAGACTGAAGGACACATTTGGGAAACAGCAAGAACACAAGTTTACGTTAGAATTAAACTCAGCAGAGAAGCAGCTGGTAACAGCCTACTGGAAGATGCACAGGGCTAAAGGTCCACAGGCTTGCAGCTAGTCGAATCTTGAGATGGTGAATAAACATCATCACTGGCATTTATTGACTGCTTACTATGTGCCAGCACTGTGCTGAGCTCCTTAAACACTTATCCCTTTCAGTACTTACAACAACCCCATGAAATAAGGTACTATTGTCCTCATTTTATAGAATGGGAAAACTGAGGCTCAGAGAAGTTAAGGAACTTGACCAAGGTCACACAGTAAGTAAGTGGTGGAGCCAGGATTCAAACAGAGTGGTCCGCCTGCATACCTGCACCATTAAGCCCTCTTTCTTTCTGCCCCTTACAGCATTATAGGGGCTGTCTCTGAACCTCAGGGACTCCATGAACCCCAGAGAGAGCAGAGAGGCCTGTGTGGGTAGCCAAAGGTGTAATTTACTGGCGATGGTTAAAAAATATATTCTTCTCACCCCTGCCCCTGCCTAGACACAGAAGAAAAGGGCAAGGAAAGAGGAGAAAGAAAGGAGTTGAATAACTTTTCTGCTTTAGCCTCTCAGCTGCATAAATCATCCCAGGGCCAGGGAACTTTAACAATACTGAGGGAGGACAGGCCCACATTTATCACAGCCCCCTGCAGATGGTAAATGCCCCCTGCTGAAGCCCAGGGAGCTGGCAGTCCTTTCTGCAACACACACATACAGCCCTGGCTCTGGGAACAAGGCCTCCATGCCAGAGGGCTTCTTTTTTTCTCTCCCACCCAAAGGTTATTAAAAGACCCCTAGGAAATGGTTAGATAGGAGCCCAAGGCTGGACCCTCTCCCCCAGGGGCTTAAGTCACAAAGGCCAGCAAGGCAGCTTCCCACAGCCTCTGCCCCTACTCTCTTCTCCTCCCCCTGAGGTCACTCCACCCTGGAGCCAGGGCTGCCTAGAAAGGCCTCCCAAACCCAGTGGATCCATTGCCAACTCAGGAGAACCAGATGAGAAGCAGCTTAGCAAAGTCCTCATCCAACAACCCCATTTTACAGAGAGAAACTGAGTGGGAAGCCTATTGGCGGTCACAAGGCACATGAGAAGCAAGGCCCAGATGAGAACCAACTCTTCTGACTTTTGGCCTTTTCCTCTAGCCTGCAGGCATAGCTATGCCATCATTCCCTAGTACCTTCCTACTGTGTATGTGAGCCCTGAACTGGAATCTAAGCTGCTACAGGGCCTGCCAACTGTTAGTGGCCCCTCCATACTGGGGCTGAGCCACAAGGGTGGAGGGAGGAAGCCTGGAGCAAGTGAATCAGCCCCAGAGGTTTAGCACCAGGTAGACCTGACTTCAAATCCCAGCTTGGCTGTTGCCTGCATAACAATTACCCCCTAAAGCTTAGCATCTTAGAACAATGAAGTTATTACCTCACAGTGCCTGTGTGTCAGGAATTTGGATCCAACATAGCTGGGACCTCTGCAAGCCATGGTTTCTCACAAGGCTATAATCAAGGTATCAGCCCAGGGGCTGCAGTCTCATCTGATGGTTGGATTTCGGAAAAATCTGCTTCCAAGCTCACTGGCAGGATTCTGTTTCTTGCAGGCTGTTGTAGTGAGGACCTCCATTCCTTTCTGCATGGGCTTCTCCCACCTGGCAGCTTGCTTCATCAGAGCATGCAAAGCAAGAGGGCAATAGAGTCTGCTGGCAGCACTGAAGTCACAATCTTTTGTAACCCCATCACGAAAGTGATATCCCATCAATTTCGCCACCCTCTGTGGAACAGAATCAAATCACTAGGTCCAGCACACACTCAGAGAGAGGGACTTGAACAAGGGCATGAGTATAAAGAAGCAGGCATTATCGGGTCATCAGGGGCTATCTTATTATTAGCTGTGTGTCCTCAACCACATTTCCTACATTCTTTGAGTGTCATTTCCTCCTCTGTAACCATGAGGATGGAGACACTGTGTTTAGCTTTGGGCACATATAGTGCTTAAGAAATAGTGATTATTATTCTTGGAGGGCTCAGACAGGGGTCGTAGTGCCGAGGAGCACCCAAGGAGTCAGGTAAACCCAAACTCTGTGCAGGGTTCAGTACAAGGTGCACGGGCCTTCCCAGTATGGGGAGAAACAGTAAATCCCCTGTGTAATTGGATTCCAGAAGTGGCTGAAGAGGGAGTATTTGGGGTACAGAATAATGGAGGCAGATGCTGGCCTTGGAGCCCTGAGTGGGAGCCACACAGAGACCCCTACACACCACAGCTGCTGGGAGAAGCCTGGCACCACCTGACTCAGAGTCAGGGATGTGGAGTCCCAAGGAGCTGGTCTTCCTCGGTGAGGATCGAAAAGGAACCAGCACCAGGTCCAGCACAGGCTATCCAGCTGATCACACAAGACACCACCAACCAGCCAGTGGCAAAAAATGGGATCTATGCAGGGCAAGGACTCTCCTGGAGAGCTCTGCTTCCCTCTGTTAAAACTGATGAAAACTGCAGCCAGTGGCTGTAGGCCATGAGCCATGGAGAAGGAAAAGAGAATCCCGGTGTATCCAAGCTAGAATGACCCTAGAGGATTCTAGATGGGATGTCAGGGACCCATGAGCCTTCTGAAGTTAGCTACAAAACTGTGTGTGTGGCTGTGGATTTTCTGGATAGAGAAAAATGTGTCCACCACCCCAAGACAGATTAGGAACACAGGTCCCACCCTTCTGTTTCACAGAGGAAGAGGCTGAGGTTGATGGAGTAGCAGGCACCCTCCCATGCTGTGCAGCTGACGTAGGGGAGCTAGAATGAGAACCCAGGTCTCCAGACCCCCCAGGCTAGCCTATTTTTCACCTTCCTTAGGCAGACTTGAAGCCCACCCTTCACCTAAAGAAGCTGAGACTGCATTCTCCTAATTAAGCATCCTTGTCTCTGAGCAATGTTTAGTTAACATTTTGTAGGAGAATCACTTTAATGGGTCACTTGAAACTTAAAAGGTTTTTAATAAAACCTCACAAGCTCTGGGAGCTCCAGCCCCCTCCGTGTGCGCCCCTTCGTTATTTCTCCTCATCCCATGAAGACACAGCATTTGTCACTGTTTCATTAAGAGCCATGGTGCCCCACGTTATTTATGAGCTTGCTATTTATTGAAAATTGTATTTTTGAGAGGGAAGAGGGGGGAGATGAAGTTTATCACATAGAAGACTTGGCAAGAAAATTAGTGACATTTCAAAGTACCCAAATCTCTACTCCTGTAAAGACTGATTGAGTTCACAGCCCCCAGATGTCAAAGCAAGACCAGAAGTCCTGTTCCAGGTGGGGCTTGCCGGGGGTTGGGGGGAGGTTCTCATTCCTGGTGGGGCTTATCTGGGGGTAGGAGAGTGTCCCTTGATGCCTCCATTGTCCTTAGGAAAAGGCAAAGGATTTTATAATCTCTTCTTGGATCTGAATTGTATCTGTCTTCTTAAAAAATAAAAACAGTTGTTTTTATTTGAAGTTATATATGCACAAGGTTAAAAACAGTATGCTGCTGAACTACTTCCTACTCTCTGTTCAATTCCCCTAGGCAGCCACATCTAACTTTTTAAAATGTCTCTTCTTATATTTATCTCTATTTTTCTAAATAATATGCTTCTTCCAATATTTCCTGATTCATCAATTTTAGACACAATCTATTGACTTACTGCTAGAGTAGACAAGGATTTATCTCACTCATACCACCTCCATCCCTCCTGCCATATCTCTATTTTTAGTTCTTCTATTGGTTACCTTTGTGATCTTCCATCCTCTAGAGATGCACTTTGTAAAAAGAAAAATTGCACTTTCTGCATAGAGGATTGTAATATGCCCATTCTCCCCTTCACCTCACCTCTCCTGCTTCTACCTCTTAACTCTGTTGTCTACTTTTACGTTGTTAAGTTAGTAATACATCTATTCTGTAGCCGTAATAGTTCTTTCAATTTGATGCTAAAAGTTGAAAACCACTGAAAATTTTTTTCATCACTATGCCCAGATAAAGACTATTCATTGCAGAGCCAAGTAGTGTACTATGATCACTGCTTCCTTTCCAGTACAGCTGGGGGATGTGCTTGTAAGTTGTGAGTTGCCTGTTTTATTCTTTTGTCCTAATTCTCTTTGTTCTTTACCCAATTCTTTTTTAAGGTCTTCATAAAGCATGTTCTATCTACTCCCCCTTTTCATCAGGGACGACCAACACCCCTGCCTGCAGGGCCCCTCCATCCTCTTGCTTCAAGACTGGTTGCTCTTTAGGTCTGTGCACAGGTCCTACCCTGGAACTCATCCCTACATTTCTGAGTTCTACCTATAACTTTTGGCATTCCCACTCTTCCCCTTTCTTGGTTTACTCCTTCACTTATGGCAATACATCCTCAAGTTGCTTCCTTCAAAGGGATTTATGGGAGACCAATGCTTTGAGCCCTTTAACATGCATAATGGGTTGGCTGGATATAGAAATCTAATGGGTGGGAAATAATTTCTTTCAGAATTTTGAAGGTATCTAATGTTGCTAATGAGAGTTTCATGCCAGTCTGATTCTTTTTCCTCCTTAAGTGACCTGATTTCCCTCTTGGAAATCTTCAGAATATTATTTTTTCCTGTGGCTCTTTTGACTCACAGTGATGAGAAAATTGGTGTGGGTTCTTCATTTATTGTGTCTGGCACTCAAGGAACCCTTTCCTTCTTATTCTAAGTCAAAATTTACATGTAGTTTGAATAATTTGCATATGGTAAACTATACAAATATACAGCAAGATACAAATATTTTCAGATCCCCAACAAATCCCTACATGCTTCCTCCTAGTTGATAGCCTTCCAAGTGTAGCCACTATTCTGACCTCTATCACCATAGATTAGTTTTTACTTTTTTTGAGTTTCACATAAATGGGCTTTTACAGTGTACCTGTTGTACCTGGCTTCTTTTACTTAATGTTATTTCTCTGACATTCACCTATGTTGTTCAATGAAGAGGCTGTTGTCTCTTTTTCGTTGCTATATAATATTTCATAATGTGCACATACTACAATTTATTTTTTTGAATGTGTGTGGATATCTGGACTTGTCCCAGTTTTTAGCTATTATAAATAATGCTTCTACAGAATTCTGGAATATGTCTTTTGGTGGAAATAAGTACTCATTTCTCTTGAGTCTATATCTAGAGGTAGAATTATTGGATCACAGAGTAAGCACATATGGGGCTTCTGTAAATGCTGCCAAACATCTTTCCAAAGTGGTTGTGCAAACTTAAACTGCCACCAGCAATGTTTAAGAGCTGAAGTTGCTCCACGTTCTTGCCAGTACTTTCAGACCTTCTATTTTTGTGATTCTAGGAGGGGTACAGTAGTATTTTATTGTGATTTTAATTAGCATTTCTCCCATGGATAATAATATTGAGCAATTTTAAATATGTTTATTGATCATTTCTATACTTCATTTATTGGCTTATTTTGTAAAGTGCCCATTCAAATCTTTTGCTCATTCTTAAAAGCAATTTCTCACTTTATGAATCTGTAGGTTTGTTTTTTTGTTTGTTTGTTTTTGTAGTTTTTGGCCGAGGCTGGGTTTGAACCCGCCACCTCCAGTATATGGGGCTGGCGCCCTACTCCTTTGACCCACGGGTTCTGCCCCTGTAGGGTTTTTTTATAGATTCTAGATGTAGGTCCTTTGTTGGAGACATACATATCAAACATTTTTCCAAGTCTTTGGCTTATGTTCTCACCATTTAATGTGATCTCTTACTAAAGAGGAGTTCTTGATTTTAATAAGGTCTTATTTTTTGTAATGGTTAATGGTTTGGGTATTCTGTTTAAGAAATCTTTGCCCGTCCCAAAGACATGAAGCTATTCTTCCAGGTTTCTTTCCCCGCTAGAAACATTATTGTCTTTCACAGTTAGGCCTATGATCTATGCTGAACTAACTTTTGCATATGGTATAATAATAGAATTAAGATTCATTTCTTTTTCACATGAATATCCAACTGCCCCAGTATTAATAGGCTCTTTCAGTATGTAAATTCAGGTCATTCGGCTTTAGGAAATTATCTTGTATTGTTTCTTAATAATCTTTACCCCCCTGATCTCTCTGTTTTGGAATTCCTATTATTCTGATATTAGAATTCCTGGATTGTTTCTCAGGGTCTCTTTTAACTCCTCTCTCTCTCTCTCACTGTCTCTGTCTTAAATCTCTCTTTTTCTTCTTATCTCCTTCCTTTTATGTTTTACTTTCTGAGAGATTTCCTCAACTGTACCTTCCAACCCTTGCATTGAATTTTCTTTCAACAATATTTTTGAATCCCAAGTACTTTCTCTTGCTCTCCGGTTGTTCTTGCTCCACAGCTCTGCCCTCTTCCTGGCTGTTAGTGGGTACCTCTCCTTTTGCGTCCCTTGGGACACCATCCTCATGCCTTGCAGAGCCTTCCGCACTGAAGAGGAGGCTCAAACATCCAGGCCTGGTTGGCGTTTCAGAGAAGTACCCATGTCTTTGGAGGTTCCACTCCCTTTCCTCCATTATTCCTGCTTTTCATGCCTTCTTCCTTCTCATTCTTTCTCATTGTGTAGGGTTGGATTCTCTGGGAAAACAAAATCTGTAACAGATTACATGTAGGAAATGTATGGCAATACCCCTTGACCAACACTTAGGGGAGGGCAAAGGAAGTCGAGATGAGCAGAGGGAAGTGATGAATTTTGATACATTTGCAACAGAGGCTTCAGCTGATCCCAAAGAGAGCTCTGGGATTGGTGTGGTCCCTCAGACTTGTCTTACCTTGAGAAGGGGGTGCAGGAACTGTATCCTCCCCACCAGTGGTTGGATGCAGGCTGACCTAGGGAGGAGTGTTACATTGAACTGAGCTGTTCTCTTCAGCTGAGAGCAATTATTGGAGAAGGACTCAGCCAAGAACTATCTGTGGCCAATGCCCCCAGCAGCTGGGGGCATGAGTGCCTCCTCCCCCTTCTCACCAGCACCCTCAGGATCCAGTCTTTTGCCTACTCATTTACTCCTGCTGAAATGTGTTGTCTGGGTCCTACAGCAACTCAAATATATATTGTGCCTCTCCCTGGACAGCAGGTCCAGCATGTCCCACAACCCATTCACACATGCGCATAACCCTAGTTATTGGCCAGTGAAGAGATTGGGGGCAACCTGGTCAGGGTGATGCATCTCATCCAACAAAGAGGCTTCTGCACCATCTTCCAGCAAGAGTGGGACAGAGAAGCTTGCTGGACCTTACCTGGACAAGGCAGTCCATTTCAAAGGGCCCAGGGGAGCTGAGCTGCATTATGTTCAAGTGCATCAACCCAGATGGTCTCATCATAAGTCTTGGGGGTCCCACTCTTTCTTGGTCATGGTTCTGGGCTTGAAGCAGCATCCTGTACTTGATATTTCATTTTTCTTTTCTTTTCTCTTCTTTTTTTTTTTTTTTTTTTTTTTTGGCCTCTCATTCCAAGATTACTTTAGAGGCTATCTGCTTGGACCACTTCTGCCATTATCTTTCTTAGGGTGACCTAGGTAGACTTTCAGATGAGGTTTGTGTTCAGAAACTTTACTGGAAATTCCCTTGGGATCACCACCTGCAGGAGAGTGTCAATACCATCTAACCAAGGTATGAATCTCCACTGCTAGACAAGTTGGGTTTGCTGTGGTGGGGAAGATCAGACACCAGGAAGCCCATGGAGTGTCTCAGTAAGAGGGTGTTAGAAGAACTTTTTATAGCAGTGGTTCTCAACCTTCCTAATGCCATAGCCCTCTAAAACAGTTCCTGTGGGTCGTGACCCACAGGTTGAGAACTGCTGTTTTATAGGATTTGCATGCATGCTAGCCTACTTGAGGGATGGCTCAAGGAAGGGGGACTTTGTTCTGAGTTGGCCACTCAGGGTAATTCTATGAATGGATATCTTAATAAATCTTATCTAGAAGAAGGAAAGACTAAACTGAGGGCAAAGCTACAGCTGGTACAGAAGCAGCATCTCTCACATGATTCAGAATGGAGGATATTTGCTGTTTCTATGGTTTGAACAATGAACTTGCTTTTGTCTTTGCTCAGACAAGTTTACAGAATGGTCTTGTTTTCTTGTCTCATTTCATCATGGCCAAGAGAGGCCTCGTCCGGTGTTCCATGGGAGTGTCTGTTTACTAGGGGCACACCAGGGCCTAGGAGTGAGTAGAGTGAGTATTGGTGGGTAGTAGCAGGATGTGGGGTCACTTCTAGATGTTAAGGGCTGCTTTCCTCTTCCTCAGTAGTGAAGGAGGTGGGATTAAGTAGAGGGAGGAATTGAACTGTGATGTCATGGTAGCAAAAACCTCAGTGGGTTCCACAGGGCGTTATGGATCTTAGATGGCCCTTCTGAGCTATCCCACCTGAGGAAGGGGCTGAACACTTACCCCACCCTTACACTGAGCAGTCATTGGATGCAGACTACTCATGGGGAGGGGGTAAGACCTTGAGTAAAGCAATTCTCTCTCTCAAAGTAATCCCAGGGAGCAGCTCAACTGAACAGCCAGCTGCCAATTCTCCCAGCAGCTGGGGGAATGAATGATGGGTCCTGAAGAGGGATATGGGCTGTGCAGCAGGCCATAGGGTCACTGCACTTGGTCCACCTTTACCCCATCTCTACCTCAGTCTCTACCCCCATCTCTACGCCATCTCTTCCTCTGTCTCTGCCCCGCCCCTGCCTCTGCCTCTACCTCCATCCCTACTTCTGTCTGTACCTTTCTGCTCTACTTTTGTCTCTCTCTCTCTCACAGACACACACACACTTCCTCTGCTTGAAAACAAGACCCCAAAACTTCCTCTCCATACTAGAGCTTACTACAAGAAATAAAGGAATCAATACCACACTATTCCCCCCCAGTTCCTCCAACTCCTCTAGCCAGCCACACCTAGTATTTGGAACTTGGAAGGGACAAGGGCTGGGGGACAAGGAAGGTCACTAATAGGAAGGACAGGCCCAAGAGCTGTGTCCTGGGCCAGATTTGAGGGATTGAGTTAAAACCACTACATCTAGCATCTTTGCTCCAAACCTCCCACCTCAACCCGCTTCTCAGCCCTGTATCTTCCCAAAGCCTCCTGGGAGCAAAATAATGTAAAATATTCTTCCAAGTAGCTAATCTGCACTACAAAGAGAAGTTGGGGGTGGGGGAGACTTAAGCTACAGAGAAGGATTCAAATTGAAAATGCTCAGGGGGCCCCAATAATGAAGACAACAATTCAGCTCCTTACTGAGCAATCTCAGAACAAAGCAGAGAAATTGCTGAGTCCCTGCCTGGGTGGGTAGGGGGACAGGGAGAGGTGAAACAGGGACAGCCTGGCAGATCGGGCTAGCACCACAAATGCCCCTTTCAGTTTCTCCAGAGAAACTTACAGGTCTGTGGCTTTAACAAACCCTGTTGTGGAGCAAAACCAAAGTTCCCCTGTCGGCTGCCCCTGGTAAGTCTCCTCACTAGAGCTGTGAAGATTCCGGCCGGCCGAGGGGTGAGCTGACCAGAGTCCCGGGTTCAGGGAGAGTCCTGTGCATCACCCCAGATTTGCTCCTACAAAGAAAGGGTGGGTGTTAACATTGCAATCACCAATCGTGTGTCAGGAACCATGCCAGTTACTCTTTCCCTTATCTTGTAACCTCCAATAGTGCCGTGATAATGTTAATAATAAAATAAAGAGCATTCACTGAGAGTTCTTTGTATGCTCAATGTTATGCTGGATCTCATTGTCCCTCACCACAAAACGGAAAGGTAGAACCTATTAATAACCTCACTTTTCTTTGAAACAGCTTCATGGAGGAACAAGTCATAAACTATGCAATTCTCCCATTGAAATGGTTTTTAGTGTTTTCACAGAGTTGTGCAACCTGTCACCGCAATCGGTTTTAGAGCATTTTCATCATCCCCCCCAAAAAAAGAAACTCCATTTGCTTTAGTTGGAGCTCCCACCCGACCACCAACAGCCTTCTCATCCACCCCGCCCTGGGTAACCACCAATCTCCTTTCTGTCTCTATAGACCTGCTTCTTATCCACTAAGTGGAACCGCACATGTGAGACTGGCTTCTTTCACACGCCATTACGCTTTCAGGGCCTAGGTGGTAGCATATATTATTACTTCATCCATTTCTACGGCCAAATATTTCATCATAGAAATACACTACACTTTGCATGCCCATTTCATCGGTTAATGGACTTTGGGGTCCTTTCCACCTTTTGATCATTGCAAATAATGCCGCGATGAACATTTGCGCGTAAGCTTTTGAGTCAATAATGTCTTGTTATTTTGCATTTTATACACAAGAATTGAATTGTTGGGTTATACGGTAACTCCATGTTGAACTTTACTGCCAGGCTGTTTACCGTGGCGACACACCATTTTACATTCTACCCAGCGGTGTGTGAGGGTTCCAAGTTCTCCGCAACCTTGTTATTAACACTTGTTATTATCTGTCTTTTTTAGAAAGCTGCCTTTCTAGGTGTGAAGTGGCCTTCCTCCTGGTTTTGAGTTGCATTTCCCTGGTGGCAAATGAGCATCTTTTCACATGTTTGTTACCCATGTGTATGCCTTCTTTGAAGAAACGTCTATTCCAGTTCTTTGGCCATTTTCAGACTGGATTATTTGTCGTTTTATTATTAAGTTGAAAGAGTTCTCTATATATTCTAAATATAAGTCCTGTATCAGATGTATGACTTAAAATATTTTCTGCCACTCAGTGGGTTGTCTTTTTTCTTTCTTGAATCGTATCCTTTGAGCCACAAGTTTTCATTATGGTCATGTTCAATATATCCATTTTTTTCTTTTGTTTGTAAAAACCCCTTCTATAGATGAAAAAGTGAGGCAGACAAATTTAGCAATTTGCCTGAGAATACGTAACAGTAATGTGTATCAGGAGGCTGCCGTGGGAGGATCCAGCCCAGGAGTTCAAGGCTGCAATGAGCTATGATCAGGCCACTGCACTCCAGCCTGGGTAGCAGAGTAAGACCCCCTGTCTCAAAAAAAAAAAAAGTAACTTACGGAGCAAAGATTCAAACCCCAGGTCTACAGACTCCAAAGCTTTTTGTGAGGGCCTGGGGAAGTAATTCCCCTTGAGCAGGGGCTGTGTTTCCCAAGGTCATGACTGAACTGTCCCTTACCACCATCCCTAAGCCCCTGGGGAAAGTCTACCAGGGTCCCTGCCCATGGAGGTCAGGAACGGCCATAGCATCAGATCCTGGCAACAAATGGTGCTACCCTGTCCCACCCAAAGGCAGTACCTAATTCTGCCCCAAAGGGCCACCAAGCACAAATGCTTGCTCCAAGCACAAAGTGAAACTTTCCCTCCTATACGGTGCTATATGGTGAGGTCTAGGGCAGGCGATGAATGAAAGGAATCTCTCACCTACAGCCCATCAACTCACCAGAGGCTGGGAGCTCACACAGTAAATAATTTTAAGATATTCTTACAAAGTCATTCTAGTTTAAATTCCCTATACAGCACCTCATTTTTCCTTGTAAATATTCATCCCCTCAACAAACGTCTATCGGGTGTCCATTCAATGCAAAGCACTAAGTGGAGAAACCACGGGAAGGGAGAGATACCAATGACTCCAGCCCAGAGATGACATGAGGGCACCAGAACATTTCACTACTTGATCAATGTGATAAAACATGACAGTGGTGACCTAATAGAGCCCAGGGCTCTGGGCCCTACACCCAGGCTCTGTCCACACCATGCTGACATTTAGTCAGTGGGACAAAAATCAAGGTTGCCCCTGCCTCTGTTTCCCCATCCAAGAATGGGACTTTAGAGCAGCGGTTCGCAGCATTAACGGGTCGCAGCATTAGGAAGGTTGAGAACCACTGCTTTAGAGAAATATTACCAAGCCCAGGACACAGAGGCAGAAGGCAATGGGTCTCTACACAGTCATTCCTTACTCCCACTCCACTGAGACAATAGGGAAGCTCCACAACTTCAGAAAGAAGTTACCACCAGGTGCTGACTCAGCAACCCAGCTTCCTGCCTAGGAAGATCAGGGCCAAATCTATCTTTTGATTATTATTATTTTATGACTAATTTTCCAGGCAAATCTTTTATTTGTGCAAAAGCCCATCCAGCCTTGAGCACATTCTTCTTGTCTTTGAATTTTATCTCTCCTTTTAATTAAAAAAGAAAAACCACATAACGAGACACGAATTAGGTCACCATCAAAGACTTCTCTTTGAGCAGTTCTCAGATATTAACCCTGGCACTGCCGCTGACTCAGGGGCTAACCATTGAGTCACTTTACCTCTAGGCTATTTTTTCTTCTTCTTTTCTCTACACCAAATGGTTTGAGCTCCTCTCTCCCAACAGCCCTATCCACCCTTAACACTCTAAGCATCCTCACTTCTAGCCTGAGTCACAAAACACAACTCCATCTACCTAAGATGGGATCATTGCAATTGATCCCAAGGGCACAGTCTACACTCCACTCTTGAGGATGATGGGCCCATATGCTGTGGACCTGTTGTGCACCAGAAACTTCATCTTTAAGCTTTGATCACCATTGTGAGGGAGAAGCCAGAGAAATTCTTTTTAAATATAAGTCAAATCACACCATTTTCTGCCCAAACCCTCCAAGGCTTCCTTCTCAGTTGGAGTCAAAACCAAAATCCTAACCATGACCTCCATGGTCTGTGCACCCTCAGTTCCTCTCCTCCCCAGGGTCTGCATATGCCCCCTCTGCACTATTCCGCGCAGCCACTGCTCCCACCTCTGGGACACTGGATGAGTGTTTCCTCTGCCCAGGATTATCTTTCCCCAGACCAGTGGTTCTCACTCAATCGGGGGACAATGTTACCCCGCGAGGGACATTTGACTCTTTTGGTTGTCACAACTAGTGAGAGGGTGCTATTAGCATCTAAAGGGTAGAGACCTAGGATGCTGCTGAATGTTCTAAAATGCACAAGACAAGCTAACCATGAAGATTATCTGATCCAGAACATCCTCAGGGCCAAGGTTGATAAACCTGCACCTGGATGGTCTCTTGGCTCACGACCTCAGCCTCCTCAGGTTTCTGCTCTTCCCTCTGTATAAAACATGAACCTGACTGCTCTGCAGCCCCCACCTCCCACTGTCTTATTTTTGTCCATAGAACTTTTACCTTTTGACTCCAGTCACTTCTGTCTTCTGAGGCTTTGTTTTGTTTGTGGCCATATTCCCCAGCACCTCTAAGAGGTGTGGAAGAAATAAATCAGTCGTCTCCATCTCACAGGTGGAAGCTGCACTCCATGAAGCCAAGCACTTCACTTGGGGTCCTTGTGGTGGGCACTGAGGTGTGCTGCCCAGGGACCCCCTTCAAGGCCCAGGCACTTGCTTCCCCAACCCCCAGTTATCAGGGCTGGTGACCACTGAGGGCTCAGCCAAAAGCCACCTGGCCCAAGTTTAATGCCCTTATGACCTCTAACGACCGGTCAAAGGGCATCACAAAGAGCCAGCCCCTTCACCTCAATCTGCGTCAAGGCTCAAGTGCCATTCTAGCCCTGAATGCCCATGGGACCAGCTGAGGCCTTTGTCGCAAAGGCATCTTGATTGGACTTCTCCCTCCACCCAATCCTGCTTCCTGTGCACACCCCTATAAACCTTGCACACACTGATTTAGTTCACAGAATTGGTTCCCAGGGAAACCAACCTACCACAGTCACACAGCTTGGAGGTGGCAGAAGTGGGACCCTAAGTCAAACTGATCACCGCAGACACTCTGCTCTTCTACAATACCTCTGCCTTGACTTTGCTCAGTCATAGGTGGGCCAGGTCTGGGGATACCCAGGAGAATATGACATGGTCCTTGCCTTTGAGACATCACAGTCCTGCGGGAGAAGCTGTTCCCCCAACCAACCTGTCAGAAGCAACAGACTGACAGAGGAGGAGGGGATGGGCCAGGAGGAAGCCATGGGCAGCTGCCCTGGGATAGGCTGTCTCGGGATCCAGACCACAGTGATGCCTCCTGCCAAAGATTCACAACACCCAGGGGCCCCCGCAGGCTCAGGCACAGACCCTGCCACCTCCAGAGAGGATCTGAACCAGCAGGGACTATAGCACCCACTGCTACATGGGTCCCCTGGGGTAAACCTGGACAAAAGGACCCCCTAGGTATCTTGTTTTCATGTCTGGGGAGTCTCCAGGCTCAGCCTGGTTCTCAGCACAGTAAAGACCCAACGTCCTCCTGAACTTTCTTCCTCCAGCCTCTCCAGAGGCTTGACTCTGACCTGATGAGCCCCTGTATCTTTTCTGCAGCTTCTCCCCATTCTCTCCTGTGGCTTCCCTAGTTCCTTCTCCAAACATCCCACCATCCCATACCTCTTAGATGCTCAACAAGTATCATCAGAGAAGGGGAGAAAGAAAGGAGGGAGGGAGGAGCAGGGCAGAGCAGCGGTTGAGGAGAATGATAACAAACAAAAAAAAGATCGAATGACAAGCTCACAGCAGCCATTTATCTGTGCTGATGTCTCAGGCCTCCAAAACATCATTTGAGTTCTCTCCACCACTCTGAGGACCTCCTTGCCTTCATTTTGCAGGTAGAAGCACAGAGGCTCAAGAAAAAGGGAGAAAGCTTTCTTGAGTACATTTCGAGGCAGCAGCAAGAGATTAAGATCTTGGGCCTCCTAATTGCCTGGCAATGCAGACACCCCGGGTGAGAAGTGCTAATGGGCAGATTCCGCCCATGCAGTGATCCTGAGCACCAGAGCAGATGCTCCCTGATCACAGCCACCTGAGCAGGGGGCGGGAGCCACTCTGGGCGTTCTTAGTTCTTAGACCGTTCTTAGTTCTTAGACCGCTTGCTGGCTTCACGTGAGAGCCACCAGGCCCCAGGAGAGGTGAAGTGTTTGGAGAGGCATAGTCCTGATGCCTTCAAGCTGTGCACTCTGAGTTCATCCCCTGCCTCCCCGCACTGGCTTCAGAGGCTAAAGGGCTGGGGCCGAGCTCCAGCTGTCTCCCATTTGCTATGTAGCAAAAGGCTATCCCTGTCTGGCCTCAGTTTCCCAGCCTGTAAAATGTGAAGACTGGATGTGATGGTGTCTGAGGGACCTTTCCAGAAGAAAGACCTCGAGGATGCAGGGCCCACGTTGAGACCCCCACTCTCTCTCACCCAGTTCCCTGGAGGGAGTGACCACTGGCCTTCTGTACCCAATAAACTGATGCAGCAGGAGCCCCTCAGGGTAACTGGCCCACATCCCAGCCTCCTTGTTTTCCTCCCGGTCTCTGCATCTCAACCCGTGATTCTGGGGCTGGGAGGAAGAAGAGAAAGATCAACGCTTGCTAAGCACCTCCTCTGGGCCAGGCTCAGAACCAGAGGCTTCTATATCTACTTCTTGCCAAGATTCTTCCAGTGAGTAGACGTATCCCCACCTGAGAAACGTAAGGCTCAGAGAATTTACCCAACATCACACAGCTCCTGGTTGGCAAGGTCAGAAGTACAGCCTGGCACAGGCGTGCTGCCTTTACGTCATCAGAGAAGCAGCTTGCAGTGAGAACCCATCCCTTCCCTCTCCCAGCCAGAGAATAGCCCCATGTGTTTTGGAAGAGGAAGATGGTGTGTGGCTTTGAGAAACCAGGTTCCAGGCCTCATGTGAGGGATAGACACACATAATGGAAAAAACACAGATTCTAGGGGCAATAGCCTTGAGAATGGATCCTGACTCTTCACATGCTCACAGGGTAAACATGAGCAAGTTAGAACCTAGTTTTCTTATCTGGAATGAAAAGGGTATTAATATCTACCTCATAGAGTGTTGCAATTATTGAACCTGACAATGGATATAAAAAATATCGGGCACTAGGCTTGGCGGCCGTAGCACAGTGGTTACGGTGCCAGCCACATACACCGAAGGTGGCGGGTTCAAACCCGGCCCAGGCCAGCTAAACAACAGCAACAAAAAAATAACCAGGCGTTGTGATGGGCACCTGTAGTCCCAGCTACTTGGGAGATTGAGGCAAGAGAATCACTTAAGCCCAAGAGTTTGAGGTTGCTGTGAGCTGTAACATTATGGCACTCTACCTAGGGCAACATAGTGAGACGGTTTAAAAATAAATAAATATATATATATATATATATATATATATATATATATATATATATATACACATATATATATATTGGGTTCTGAATATGTATTAAATAAATACAAGCTTCCTTCCCTTTCCATACAACCCAGCTTCTCTGGGCTCAAGTCCTGATTCTTTCTTAGATTTTAAGCCCTGAGAGATGAGCATGGACACACTGACCTTAGAAAACATCTCTGTCCTAAAGGCATGCATAAGAAAGTGGTTTTCTTTCCCGCCTCTGCTGACAGAGTCCCCTCAGGGAGGCACAGTGCAGACAGTGGCCAGGCCGCTGAGCTGGCCACAGCAGGCTTTGCCTCCCTCCCTCCCTCCAAGCCTGGGAGCTTGCCATCTCCACGCATTCCCTGCAAACTGAAAGTTGGCACACAGGCTCCACAAGCCAGATGTTTGAGTTTTGTTAAGAGCAGCTTAAATAAAGCCTTTAGAACAATAATTCTCAGCCATCAAAGGGACGTTTCTCTTCTGGCTTCATCTCTCTGACACACAAGAGATTTTTTAAAAGAAGAAACAGAGGAGGAAAACAACCCCTCTGCAAAGCAGGAACATTTTTAAAAGCACTGAAAATTTGCCACTGTGCTCTGGCCTTTCTGGTATCTCCAATGAAAGAGGAAAGGAATGTGGGGAAGAGCCAAATTTCCCCAGTCCTTGGCACATACCTGCAGCTCCAGAAGCGGTCTAGGGGGAACCTGAACAGGTGGTGGCCCTCTGGTCAAGCCCCCTAAGGTAGAGTTTAAAGAGATATACACTTGAACGACCCTGGCAAGTGGGGAGTCTGCCTCCTTCTCCCTTCTAACACCTCTTCTGTCAATATAGACTTTGCCAAGAGTGTGCTGGAGAGAGGGACAAAGCCCAGCCCTCCACCTCCACGCATGAGGACACTGGGACAGTGATCTGGTCCCTTGTAGTCTAGAGCTCTCTTTCCCAAGGACGGGGATATTGGAGGGAACACACAGGGGCGGCAACGCCACCCAGAACGTTGTCATGGACACAGTTGCACAACACTTCCAAGAACCAGTTACAGTTTATCATTGTCTTAGAATAAACACCCACTACTAAGAGTTGAAAACCAGATTCTTAAATACTCTGCTGGGCTTAGTATATCTCTAAGAGCAGCCCCTGCCTGATAGGAGCCGTAGGGTGAACTGCTTGCTCAAAGTGAAACAAAGCTTTCAATAATGATCATATTTGACCTGTCCTCCCTCAGAAAACAACTATAAACTCTGGATAAAATATTTTAAAGCTAAAGGCACTGGTAAAACAAAAAGAAGGCAGAAATTGACACCTGGAAGAACAGCAATGGGTGTATTTCATGTTTTTAAAGCTTTTCTCCTGAGGCAGCTTATAGTCAGTGTCACATAAGGTAGTAAATTCAGAGGAAACCCAAGGCCTTAGCTGCTGGAAAGAGCAGAGAAAAGCTGGAAAGTGATGTGAGCCGTCCTATCAAACAGAGAGCCACAGAGATGAAGCCCCAATTTCTGTGTATACAGTGCCTGAATCTCTGGCTGATCCTTCAACATATATACACAGGGAAGACTCCAAAAGCCCAGCTGTGATTAAAAAAAACTGAACTGAGATTTTTGGCTGCTGCCCACCAGAGAGGAGTCAGAGTTTAATTTCAGTTTAACCAAATTAAAAAAAAAAAAAAAAAAAGTTAACACTCTTCAGAAGAATATAATAGACTCCAGGGTCTCTCTAGTATATCATTGACAATGTTCAGGATGCAATCCAAAATTACTAGACATATGATGAAACAGAAAAATGTGACCCCACTCAAGAGAAAAGGCAATCAATGGAGACTGTGACTTCTGTGGACGCAGAAGTGAGCCTGGAATAAGAAATTTCTTTGCAGCATAAGCTACAACTTGGAGGTTAGATAGGTCTGGGTTTGTGCCCCATCTCCACCACTCACAGCTGCGCTGCATGACATTGGACAGTGAGTTCCTTGACGTCTCTGAGCCTCAGTTTTCTTATCTTCCAAAAGAGAATAAATGCCTTTCTTTAATGGGTTAGTATGGAACCAAGTGAAATAATGGATATAAAAGCACTCAGAACAGCATTTGGTATATAATGTGAGATCAGTAACTATTTGCTGGCTCTAAGGACTCACTTCTAAGTCAATAGTGCATCCCCAGCCCCACCGCAAGAGTTTTTAAGCCCCTTGATATTCCCCCTCCTTTGGTTCTTAAAATGGAAATGTTTTGCATCAAATACCCTGATTTAGAGGGAAATATCTCTTAACACAATCTAGGGACAGCCCCGCCCCATCTGTACTTAGTCATTAGAAAGCATGAATTCACCCACACCTTTAGTACCTGCAACTGCTCTTCTTGGAGTCCACCCCGAGTAGAAGGAATTAGATAGAAGGCAGGACTATCCCAGGAGGACTTGTGTTGGGGAGGTGGCTAGAACCAACCTCTAGTGGTTAGCTATGGCTGCAAAATCAGACAGATTCCCACTTCACCTCGACCAGACACATCAATCTGTAGGGCTTTGACCTTAGGGGAGGCCTTTGGGCTCCTGGGGTTGGATTTATGTGGACTATCTCTCTACCCTCAGACTGAGAGCAACCCTCCTCCCAGGAGACTAGAAAAGTCTCAAGAAAAAAAGAAAGAAGCAAAGAGATAGATAGATAGATAGATAGATAGATAGATAGATAGATAGATAGATAGATAGATAATCTCACATACACACCTCAGAAGAAGGGCTGTATTTGCCTTTCTGAAGTTTGTTCTAGAAGGCCAGCTAAACCACTTGTTTCTGGCCTAGTGCCCCCCAAACCGGAAAATGTGCCCCTTCTCTCTGCCCTCACTTCCCTCCTCCTCCATATCCAGCCAAGGCATAGTCCACAGGGAGACTAGGATTTGTGGGGCAGCCCCTCCCTCTGCGCCCTGAGGAGAGTCCTGGCTCCCTCATTGGGCCCTGCTCGCCCTGCCTGTTGAGTGCAGGCACCTTCCCACAAAGCTAGGGGCCTGGGTGCTATGGTCCAGTGCCTCCATACGCCCTCCCCCAGCTGTGCCCCCAGCCCTTCAGACCAGCTCTCCATCCTTTCCCACCCCCACAGGCTGCTATTGGGAGTGTCATAAATTGCCAAGTTTGACTCATTTATCTTCATAAATCCAGAGCTTCTGGCCTCTTGTTTGATTTGTGTTTCTGAATTATCCATGAAATTTTCAGTAGCTCAGGGAGCAGCCAAGCAGAGTTCCCCCTTATCTCCTAAGTGATGCCACTGAGGACAAGTGACAGTGGGGTCACCAGAGTAAAGGAGCTCCAGCCTCTGGAGAGGGAACACAGCCCAGGGCATGGCAGGAAAGCAGTGGGAAGAAGCAACTAACTGACCAGGCCAGGAGAAGCCCCTCTCTGCTGCCATCAAAGGAGGTGGAGTCAAAGAGGGAAGGAGACCAAGCCCAGCACACAGGCTGTCCCTGGAACAATGACGGGTCCCCTCACATGCCTCTGAACCCAGGATCATCAATCCCCAGAACACTAAGGCTAGAAGGAACTTCAGATTCACCTGATTTCTTTACAGGTTTTTTTTTTCTTTGTGATAAAACACACATAACATAAAATTTTCCATTTTCACCATTTTTAATTGTACAGATCAGCAGCATTAAGGACAGCCACACTGCTGTGCAGCCACCATCACCACCCTCACTCTCTAGAGCTTCACCTGATTCTACAGACTGAAAACCCAAACGCAGAAAGACAGAAGCAGCCACTGGGGACTGCACATTCTGGCAGAGGCCAGGTGAGAATCCGTTCAGCCAAGGGTCCTGTGGCCTAGGGTGGGGACAGGGCTGGGTGTGCTTCAGTGGAGAGGGGGCTCCTCCCACAAGTCTTCCCCATGGAGGGGCCCCCCAGGACTGGCAGGGAGGCTCCTCCCCCTTTATCCCCACCCCCGCTGCACCTGCCGGTCCCCAGGGTTCCTGAATTTGAGGGTGTCTGAGCCCAGTGGCCTTGTCTGAGCCCGGTGGCAGGGTCGAGGGCCCCAGCAGGTTTATGGAAGCCATCTACTCCCAGCTGAGAGCTTTAACACATCTACATACAGCTCCCCTCAACATGAAACCTCACTGAGGGGCTGAGTTTTTTTCCTTTTCCTTTTTCTTTTTTTTAATCAAAAACATCAATTGACACAGAGCAGGGCCAAAACCTCCTGCCTCTATCACCAACCCCACCCCCTCCCTCACCAAGAGGCGTGGGGATGCAGGGCGTCAGAAGGCTCTGCTCAGACCCATGAAATTTTCTCAGGACACTGGTGTGACACAAGCTAGATTAGACCCTGGGAGGGGGATCATGATAAAATGCATCTCCCCAACACATCCACACACGCACACACACACATACACCACACCACATACACGTGAGAAGGAGCATGTAATTGCTGTGGGAAATCACTCCCCGACAATAAATGCCACCCCATCCCTCTCCCTCTCTGCTTTTGCCAGATGACTTTGGCTGGAATATTTGTCCCCATAATGAGCCCTGAGCCTTTACCTGAATAATTCATATCTGGGTAGGACTAGGTCTTTGGGATGAAATGGAGGTGACAGGGAAGGCCCCCGGGGCTGACAGAGGTGGGGTTCAGGCCAGTGCAGCAAAGGAGGGATGGGAGGGCACCTCTCTGAGGTGAAGAAATGAAAAGACCTGTCCTGAGAAGGGGCAGGGGAGAGCATTTCCAGCAGAGAGGACCACAGGTCTCAGGCCACCCCCGCCTTATTTTACTCAAGCCTATATCTTGGAGAGGGGGGCGTCCCTCTGCCCGCTCACCTATCCGTGAACAACACAGTCATCTGTGAATCAGACCAAGCAGACATCTTAGGGATGAGGCAAGGGCAGCTAAGAGATGTTGCTGGCCCTCCTCCCGGCAGGGCACTCTCTACTTCCTTCCACGGAGGCCTCAAAGAAGCTGGATGGGACAGCTGAGGCCAGCAGAGGTCTGCCTCCTGCCCCAGGAGCCTTCATTCTCACTGCCTGGGAGGGATCCTGTCCTCGGAGCCCCCTTGCAAGGAAGGTTCAGGCTCCTGCCTGCCCAGGTCACCTCTCCAAGCTCCCTTTCCTGATCTATAAATGAGGTCAGCCATGTTCCCTACTTGATAGGATAGCTCTATAGAATGAACATTTGGCACAGAATTTTAAAACATTAAAATGTCAATCAGAGAAGCATTACCCCAGGTTCAGGTGCAAAACAAGCTTGGGGGGTTTTTCATTGGCCTTAAAAACGAAACACACATGGTCCAACCCTCACATTCACACGTTTTCATATAAACCGACACTTTCTTCTTACTATTTCCCTTGCTCCCCACTTGCTATAAATGGCCCAAACTACCTGCTATAAATGGCCAAAACTACCAGCCACTGCCACCGGGAAGGGAAGAAAACCTCAGGCTGCGGTGATGGTCAGTAGGACACACACAGAGGGGCTGTTTGCAGTGGAAGGAGCTGTGCGGTCTCCAGGTTCACATACTCTGGAAGCACCGACCCCACCGTCTGATTACCGCTGGGCCTTGACAGGCCCCCTACTTCCATTTCTTGTCTGGGAGCGAGCAGCCGTTACAGCCGCACCCTACATCAAGAGCAGACTTTTCACGCTGTACGCAAATGCAACTTACAACAAAGCTAATCAGCCCCACATGGGTGCTGTGTGTTATGATCAATCTGCTACTTAGAGATAAGCTTTCAATAGTAAGCAAGGGCTCAGATAAAACGTAGATTTATGTTGTTCTCCTAGGTTGGTTCTTCTGAATCTTTAAATGGTGATGGTGTTACATTTAAGCCATATTACAAACACAGATACTGCAACTCATTCTCAGGAAATTCCAAAGGCCCTGGGTCAAACAGTTAGAGATCTCTGATGCCCCCACCCCATCCGCCACACCCAGGTCAAGGGTCCCTGGGTCTTTAGATATATCTCTTCCTTTCCTCCCATCATAAGGATGTCCAGAACATCACCACTTCCATCAGTCTCAGGGCAGTGTGACAGAAAGATACAAACTTCCAAGTTAGAGTATCCTACCATTCAAATCCCAGATCTGTCACTCGATAGCTAATGACCTGGAGTAAGTCACTAATCTCAAAACCTCATTTTGACTGAGCATGGTAGCTCATGCTTGTAATCCCAGAACATTGGGAGACCAGGGCAGGAGGATTGCTTGAGATCAGGAGTTCAAGATCAGCCTAGTTTGTTAGCTAGACTCTATCTTTACAAAATAAAGTTGTCTTTTTTTTTTTTTTTTTTTTTTTTTTTTTTTTTTGAGACCCTCAGTAGAGTGCCGTGGAGTCACACCTCACGGCAACCTCAAACTCTTGGGCTCAAGAGATTCTCTTGCCTCAGCCTCCCAAGTAGCTGGGACTACAGGTGCCTGCCACAACACCCAGCTATTTTTTGTTGCAGTTGTCATTGTTGTTTAGCTCGCCTGGGCCAGGTTCAAACCTAACAGCCTCTGTGCATGTGGCTGGCGCTGTAACCACTGTGCTACAGGGTGCTGAACCCCTCGTTGTTGTTTTTTTTTTTAATTAAATCATAGCTGTGTACATTAATGTGATCATGGGGCACCATACACTAGTTTCATAGACGGTTTGACACATTTTCATCACTCTGGTTAACATAGCCTTCCTGGCATTTTCTTAATTATTGTGCTAAGACATTTACATTCCACATTTACTAAGCTTCACATATACCCTTGTAAGATGCACTGCAGGTGTAATCCCACCTATCCCCCTCCCTGCCCTCCCTTTCCTCCTTCCCCCTACTCTTAGGTTGTAACTGGGTTATAGCTTTCATGTGAAAACCATAAATAAGTTTCATAGTAGGGCTGAGTACATTGGATACTTTTTCTTCCATTCTTGAGATACTTTACTAAGAAGAATATGTTCCAGCTCCATCCACGTAAACATGAAAGAGGTAAAGTCTCAATCTTTCTATAAGGCAGCATAATATTCCATGGTGTACATATACAATTTCTTTTTTTTCTTTTTTTTTTTATTGTTGAGGATTCATTAAGGGTACAATAAACCAGGTTACACTGGTTGCATTTGTTAGGTAAAGTCCCTCTTGCAATCATGTCTTGCCTCCAGAAGATGTGGCACACACCAGGGCCCCACCCCCCTCCCTCCTTCCCTCTCTCTGCTTCCCCCCCATGACCTTAATTGTCATTAATTGTCCTCATATCAAAAGTGAGTACATAGGATTCGTATTTCTCCATTCTTGTGATGCTTTACTAAGAATAATGTCTTCCACTTCCATCCAGGTTAATACAAAGGATGTAAAGTCTCCATTTATTTTTAATAGCTGAATAGTATTCCATGGTATACATATACCACAGCTTGTTAATCCATTCCTGGGTTGGTGGGCATTTAGGCTGTTTCCACATTTTGGCGATTGTAAATTGAGCTGCAATAAACAGTCTAATACAAGTGTCCTTAT
>CAUYPK010108791.1:0-11509 GCA_963574355.1 Loris lydekkerianus | reverse complement strand
GGCTAGAGCCGCATGCGGCTCCCAGCCAAAATGAATTTCGGCTCTTTGCCTCTTATCATTATTTTGTATACTGTGGCTCTTTGCCAAGTTTGGATTTTGTTATGCTGCTTCTGAGGAGGGACCTCTGAGGAGCCATCTCCGAGCGCGTAGTCGAACTTGTTTGCCACCCCTGATATAGGGTATTCTCCTGAGAACAGACTAAATGAGTTGATAAGAAAAGCACTGATGCTACTGCAATTGTCTGACTGAATTCAGGATGGTAGCAACAAAATCAGAGTGTGGTTTGAAGGTAGAGCTGACAAAATTTTCTGATAGATTTAGTATTGAGTATGAGGAAAATTGTAGCTTAAATAACTGAAGAATGGAAGTATTAATAGTTATTGGGGTATAGAAAATATAAGAAGCAGATTTGTTTGGGGATAAGAATAAGGGCTTAGTTTTGGACAATTCCAGTTTAAAATCATCTTATAAATGAATAAATATGAACAAGTTCTCTGAGGCATAATTTTCAGAGTTCAAATGAAGGTTCTTCCACATCTTGTCTGTGTGACTTTGGAAAAATACCTTTTCTGTGCTTCCATTTTCTCATTTACAGAATAGATGGGAATAAAGGCACATACTTCATTGGTTTGTTATGAAAATCGAATGGGCAACTCATGTAATAAAACAGTAAGACAAAAACCCTATAAGTATCTAATAAATACTAACTATTATTACTGAAGTAGTGAGAGTGTATGGTGAGAAATGATAGAGTTTAGAATACATTTCAAAAGTAGGTGATAAAATTAACAGATTGGATGAAAAATTGAGAAAAAGGGAGGAGACAAAGATAATTTCAAGATTTTTGTCCTGAGCATCTGGAAAGTGGAATTACTAATTAATTAGATGGTAGAGACTAGTAGAGAAACAGTTTGGAAGAATTGAGGAGAGAATAGAGAATTTATCAATAGACAAGTTGGAAATAACTATTTCCATTCATGTGGATATGTCCAGTAAGCACTTGAATGTAAGTAGAATGAATACACAAGACTAGAGTTTTGATAAGAGGTTCTGGCTGAAGATCTAAATTCAGGAATTTTTAAAATATGGATGTTATTTCCAAAAGAATGGCAAAACAAGGGATTATTGGTTAGAAAAGAAATATATTTTTGATATAGAGAACTAAAATGTTTAGTGGTATGATATATATAAGAGAATCAGCAAAAATAACTGAAGCCAAAAAAGAGTTATAATCTAGAATCCATGTCCAGAAATTGTTTTAAGAGAGTGGAGTTAATTAGCTGAGTCAAAAGCAAAAGGAGTACTGAAATTTGACCATTGAGTTTGTCATTGTAACTGTCATTGAACCTGATAAGAATATTCTTAAGGAGATTGTAGGGATAAAAGCTTGTATGGGAGTAGGTTCAAAAAAGAATGAAAGAAAAGGAATTAGAGACAGACTATGATGAATGACAATTTTCTTAAGAATTTATTGCAGAAGGGCGTAGTAGTGGGTTAAGGAACTTTGTTTGTTGCTGTTGCTGTTGTTGTTATTAGATAGAGAGCGGGAATATCTGATGATTCATGAGAGAGAAATGGAACACACAGAGACATAAAGTTCTTAAAAATGTGAAAGGGTTCTAGTGTCCAGAAGAGAATGTGGGCTTACATAAATAACCCAGGAAAATTGACAAGAATTCAGATATAAGCATTCAGATGAAGATTCAGTAATAAGAACATGTAGAAGTTTTTTTCTAGTTGTTTCTAAGCAATAGAGAACTAAGAAGAAAAGTCACAAACTAATAGTGAGGAATAGATTATTGTGTTAGGAGTTTGGAAAGACAGGAGAAGGTATAAAAATAATCTCTTATGAGAGTAGAAGAGTTCTTTTTCCAGGGAAGTCTAGTGAGATGGTCCAGAAATACCATAAGCCTATTAAAAATTTGTGGTGCTAAATGTAAAATGAGACAAGTTAGTATGAATGAATGTTTTTATGTAGTCACCTCTATATATTCATGTTTTCTATTTAACAGCACTAAACTATGCCACAGGTCCCTTATCAGCACTAGCATGAATACTGCGGTCACATATGCAGCTATGCCATTTGTGATATTTAACTTTATGTGTCAACTTAACTTAGCTAAGCAATGCCCAGAGAGCCAGTACAACATTATTTCTGGGTGTGTCTGTGAAGGTACCTCCAAAAAAGGTTAGTCTTTGAACCAGTAGACTGAATAAAGCAGATCCACTCTCATCAATGTGGGTGGGCATCATCCACTTTGTTGAGGAGCTAGGTAGAACAAAAAAGGCAGAGGTAGGGAGAATTCTCTCTCTCTCTCTCTGAGCTGGGACATCCATCTTCTTCTGTCCTTGGCCATTCTTGTTCATTGGTTTTTGGACTCCATGAGATACACCATACACCTTGATTCTCAGGCCTTTAAGTTCAAACAGAATTTCTCCACTGGCTTTCCTCCTTCTCCAGTTTACAGACAGCATCTCACAGGACTTGGCCTCCATAATTGAGTGAACCACTTCCTATATTGAATCTCATCTTACATATATATGTATCTACACATACACATGTGTATAAATTATGCATTTTATGTCCTATTGGTTTTGTTTCTCTGGAGAGCTCTAATATACCACTAGTTCTTCCCACTGTCCACAGTGACAAAGAAGAGTCTATTCATTAGGGGGTAACACTATCAACCTGAAGGAAAGAAAAAAGTATAGTTTTAGAAGCTCTAATAAAAGTATTTATTGTACAAAAGCATCTTCTTACTTGACCTGCTATAGAATTGTAATGAAATATTCATTAAAGCACAATTTTTTCAAAGATTCCTAAATAAATGAAAATACCTAAGGAAAGGTAAAAGGATAAAAAACTTATAACCAGAAAATTTTATCTGGATTAATTATATATTTTCCAATTAGATAGGATGGCTTCTAATTCCCTTAACTTTTTAATTTATTTAAGTTGGTAAGATTCTTCCAATGCTTCACACCATATTTATGTTTTATTCCTTGTGGCTATATGATAGATTTCTTTTTACCTACCAGCCTCCCCCAGGATTACTTTTCTTTTCCCTTCTTTACTGTCCTCTCCAGCAATTGAATAGAGGCTGACAGGACATTTTGAGTGAGAATTCACCACTTTGTATTGTATTAACAAGCAACTAAAAAAATAAGTAATGTTATATGTTTTTTCTTTTTGTTTTCATTCACAGCAAAATCATCATCCTTTGACCAACCTATGATCATTCTTATTCATTTTTAAGTCCCAAGAACTGGTGAGAATCCAAAGTGAGAAAAACACACCTTACTGCTTTGAAAGACAATGAATAGCAAAGGTAGACTACTCTGTTAGGAAAACTATTTCTACATTTTTTAACTGAGGAAACTAAGAAGAAAAAAATTATACTTGGAAAATGTCTGATTTTTATTGTTATAAAGACTCTCTCAACTTAAGGAGCAGATTTTTAAAAAACTGAAAATAAAAAAAGAGAGGCAATTGTCTAAAAGGAACAAATGCATTTGAAAAAATAATGCTTGGAAAAAAATTAGTAAGGGCATCTAAGGAAAATATAAAATGGCGAAGTTATGTAGGCTACTATCAGCAGAGGATATAAAGGATATAAATCTTCAGAGATTAGACATGATTACAAAGTTGAAGTATGCAGGGGAAGGGTGGGCTCACTACCTTTCAAAGATAAGAAAATAAAAGGACCCAACAATTTACCTAAGTTATTGACAATAATTTTAATAGGAACAGGATGCACAGGGCAATAAGAATTAATGATAAAGTTATTTAACTTGGAAAAATTTGAACAATATTTAGTTTAAAAATATACAAGTAAGTTGGAATGCATTTAAATCAGCAAGGTATATGATGTTCAATGTAGAAAACTAAATTTTAAAAGGTAAATCTAGCAATATAGCCATTACAACACATTCTAGGAAGCTATAATTAATTTTTAAATTCTTTCTTTTCAAATCACAAAACTTGTATAAGCTTTGTAAAAATATAGTAAAAGCTAAAAAACTCTTATTTATTATTCATTTTTCCTTAAATCTCCCCCCCCTTAAAAAATTTCACTGTCTACCCCCTCAGGTGGCCATTATTGACAGTTTGGTAGGTATGTTATTGGACTTTTTCTGGATTCCTAGATAGACACCATAAATATACTCACAGATCTGTTCACAAATTCAGATGCAACAAACAAACTGTGGAAGATGTTATATAATGGAATACTATTCAGCCATAAAAAAAAATGGTGACTTTACATCTTTTGTATTAACCTGGATGGAGTTGAAACACATTCCTCTTAGTAATGTATTACAAGAATGAAAAATCAAATGTCCAATGCACTCAATACCAATATGAAGCCAGCAGACAATCTAATATAAGCCCACATAAGAGAAAAACTTAATTCAGTTGCTGTTGCCACAAACCATTTGCATGCCAAGAGGAGAAAAGGGAGGCAAGGAGGGAACTAGTGTGCTCCCAGTTAATGAGCATAATGTAAAGGTATATGGCATACCTCTTGGGCGTGGGACACAACTATGAGAGATTCTACCTAACAAATGCTAATATTGTAACCTAGTCTTTGACGTTCATTTCACTGGGATTGTAACTATGCCTTCTTTCATTTTTAATTTCAAGATCTCATTTCCACTTATTTTCTATGTCATCTCTCTGCTAGTTTGGAGTACATATCTCACCTGAATATTACAATAATTTCTTAGCTATTCTTCTATTACCTCCATTTGCCATCTAGTCTGGTTCACATGTCAATAAAACAGCCAAATTTTGTCAATCTTCTATCTAAAGCCCTCCATTGCATTCCTACCTCACATAAGGACAGCCTACATTTTTACCTAATTTACAAAGCCCTTGTGATCTGGTATCTTACCAGTATGACCCATTCTTTGCCAATGTCTACTTAATCACTCTGCTCCAGCCTCACTACTCTCCTGTTAACTCACCAGATATACACCCACATTAGGACCATTCTACTGACTCTTTCTTCCATCTACTTACAATGCTCTTTGTACAGATATCTTTAAAGTGTTTATTCGAAAGTAATTTCCTCAAAGAATCTGTCCATAGTTGCCTTATCTAATATTTTATTCTTATATACCTAATATATATTCCTTAGAAAATTTTGATATTATCATATGTATGTTATTTTTATTGGTTTTGATTGTTTCTAACACTGCAATGTCAACTCCATAAAGGCAATAAATTTATTCATTCCTATTTTCCAAGTTCCTAGTACTGTGTCTGGAATATATATAGGAGGCTGTCACTAAATAGTATTTGAATAAATACTAAGTGAGTGAATGAATGAGTGATATGAAATTCACTACAGCTCTTACACCATACTAAGGTCATAAGGAATTGAAGGATGCCTAAAACCTGTTTTTACTAAGTATTTTCTTTTTTTTTTTTTTTTTTTTGAAGGGAAAAATCAGCTTTATTTTATTTATTTATTTATTTATTTTATTATAGATAAAAATATGCACCATAGATGTGGCCCAACCCATCACCCTCCCTCCACCCAAACCTCCCCCCTCCCTTCCCCTAAGTATTTTCATAGATTTGTTTTAATACCATGTTGATAATAAAAAGTTTATAGTAACCTCGTTCTTTTAAAACTTTCTCTAAAAATGGCTAATAGACCCCTTCCATGCTAAGACTTTCTAAACATGCCTAGTAATTCAGATATTTATAACATGTTATATCTATAGAGCCCTATTTTAGGAACCTGCCACCATTCAAGCTCTCCTTACTTTTAATCCTTCCCCAGTTTTTGGAATATGTTCATTGAATGAGTATGGTGAAACCTGACTTGTTTTGGCTTATTTAAACGTACATCCATTTATCCAGTACTCTTATAAAGAAAAATAAAATTTCTAGTACTCAAAAAGCATTTTTTGCCTTCCTTTAATCCTTCTAAAGGTAATTACTATATTTTTATGATAATTTTTTCTAATAGTTACTTATAATTCTGTTATATATTTTAACTTAATATAAAAGAATCATCCAAGTATATTCTTTTGTAACCTTCTGATTTTACTCAGAATTGTTGGTAAGAGTCATCCACGTTGTTGTAGTTAATCACCACTTACTCATTTTTGTTACATAATGTTCGCTATACCACAGTTGATTTAACTATTCTATTGTTGATGGCTAGGTAAACTTTTTTCATGGTTTTTAAATTATGAAGTACACAAAACTGAATTATTTGTATATAAATCCACGATAAAAGGGGCATATATATTTTTTTTCTGAAGTAGATCTATAAGAGAATTGCATAGGCATAGAGAAAGCAGATTTTTCAAGTTTTTTATATAATGGTATATGGTTTTTCTAAGAATTATATGATCAGTGTTGAATTTCAGCTGCTGTATCCTCACTAATACTTGAAAATGTTAGATGCTGGTTATATTCTCTTTTCAGAGTTTTGAATTAAGTTATATGTGTGATTTTAATTAGCATTTCTCAAATTTCTAATGAGTTTGAGTATTAACCATTTACTATGTTTACTAATTATTTAAACTTTTGTAAATATGTACTAAAATATTTGGCTCTATTTTTCATTGAGTTGCCTTTCTTCACAGACTTGTAGATACTAGTTCTATATTAGTTATATGTATCTCAAATATCTTACACTTTAGTTTGTTTTTAATTTCTAATTATGGTATATATTAATGAACAAATATTTATTTGGAACTTTTATGCATTTATTTTTAAGAAAACATATCTAGGCAGAGGCTATTAATATGTTATCCCATATTGAGTAGTTTTGGCTTTCATTATTGTACTTTAATTTACCTTGACTTACTTTGAGACTAAATTTCAGTCCATCCTTAAATTGTTTTTCCCATTCATTTATTCAAATACTAATTCAGATTTACTTTGTCTTTTCTCTCCTTCTATGGCTATTAATTATTCTTATTTAACTTTTTGCAAAGGTTGTTTCTCAATCCTTAAAGTTCTATTAATTATTTTTAAACTTTTTATTTCTTTTCTATATTGTATAATTACTCAGTTATATCATAAATTTCACTGTTTTGTAATCTTTATTTTAGAATTTTTTCTACAGTAGAATTTTTAATTTAGATAATGTGTTTTTCAGGTCTAAAATTGACATTTTAAGAAACGTTCTATTTCTCTTCTAACATGTCCTATCTTTTTGGTCATTAGTACTATGTTTTCTCCCACTTCATTAAGCATAGACATATTAACTTTTTAAAACTCATTTCATAATAATTTTAATATATGGACTCTCTTGTGGTTGGCACCTATTGTTGTTTCCTTAATGTGTGGTTTACATTTTTCTGGGAAAGATGGTGGACTAGAAGCAGACTGCACAAGCTTCTCTCAAGGAGAGAATGAAAGTTTTAAGTGCCTGTTTACCTAAAAATGGATCATCTTGGTCTCCAAGAATTTTAACTTGTCAGAGAGAAAACTGGAGAAACAAACCCAAGATAAAAAAGAAGGAAGCCGAATGATCTGTTTGGGAAGGTTGGAATGTACCTGCCTGGGAGAGGAGTTCACATGTGAGAAAGCATCAAAATAGAGAACTCTGGAACTCCACACTCTTCCCGTAGACACTGTTACCTGAACTATAGTGCACCGCACCATGATAGCAGTGACTGCTGGGCGATTGTGCTGCAGCATTGCACTGGAGAGAAGGTACATGGAGTCTCACTGATTCTGACCTGATTTGCTACAGCTCATGCCCTTTTGAAATCTCAGACCCAGAATACCTGGTCTGAACAGGGTTGGGTCTATGGCAGCACCTCCTCATGGCTTTTTCCAGCTAGGAAAGGAAAGTGGTTTCAAGTGTTCCATGATGAGGTGGCATGCAATCTTCCTACCTCGGTGGATATCAGAGGAGAGCAGGTGCCCTGGGCTCCCAACATCTACTACCACCATCTGGAAAGGATTGCTGCTGCCACAACCCATTTGCAGCATACGGTATGGCTCTGGGACCTTAACATCTGTGAACTGCTGCCACCCTGTAGGCCACATGCTTCAGCAGTCTGCCCACAGTGAGTGAACCTGCTGCCGTGACACAGCCACCACATGCACCAGGTACCCAAGTAGGCTCACTTACTGTGTGTGGTACACACATCACAGCCCTTCACTCCACATACCATCCATATCTGTGCCCTCCACCCACCAAGTGCTGCTTGGCCACCACAAATCTCTCCCCTGCCTGGAACACTGAAGACCTCAATGGCTTCAGCCAGTGCTACATTCACAGTCATCTCAACCACCCCCTTTTGCAAGCCACTATTGCACCTGAACTTGAGCAGAGTTAATGCTTAAAGCCTTGGTACCACTGGCCATTGTCTAAATAGCTTTGCCAAAAGGCAACTACTATAACCACAGGAAGACTCAGGTAGAAGAAATTCTCACACCATATGCCTTTGTGAAAAGGGGCACACATAGCTTACTTCTTGAGCCTTCAATAGCTGCCTAGGGACTAATCCATCTTTCCTCAAAAGATCCCCAACACTCACTTATATTGTGACAAGAGGAGAATGGAATGACAGAGGAGAATAGATGAATTACAGGCTCTCAATGCATCTACCTCTTTCATGCTAGGTCAATCTCCTTGAGTAGGATACAAGTGTACCATTCAGGGACCTCTCTTCTTCTGCATGAACAGTATAGTTCCCAGCAGGAAAGAACATAAATTTATCATCTTGAGCTGAGAAAAGAGATTTCAGATGAGAAGAAATGACCATAAGAACTCTGGCAACATGAAAACAACAACAACAACAACAACAAAAAGCTTTTTAGGAATCCCAGAGGATTGAAATTGGCATCCAGTAATGGGCTCCAACATAAAAGAAGTCATTGAAACCTCAGGTATTGAATATAAACAGCAAATTCTTGACCAAGCAGAAGAAGGAATTTCAGAGTTTGAAGACAAGGCCTTCAAACTAACTTAGCTAAAAATTTAGATGAAGAAGAAAGAGGTAGAAGAAAGAAAAGAGGACGGAGGAGGAGGAAAAGAGGATGTGATGAAGAGAAATGGGAAGAGGGAGAGGGAAATGGAGAAGAGGAGAAAGAAGAGAGAGGAACAATCACTCAGAGATATTAGCTTATGTAAAACGAACTTATATAAGATCATAGGTGTCCTTAAGGGAGAAGAAGAAAAAGCCAAAAGAATGGAAAACCAACTCAAGGAAATAATCTAGATAATGAGAAAAGCTTTTTTGTTATTGCCAGAGATTTAAATACACAGATACAAAGGCAGTCATTAAATAACCGGAAGATTCATAGGAAACAGGACATCAGCAAGACACATAACCATCCATCTAGCCAAATCAAAGAGGAGAAGCAGCAAGGTGAAAGCAACAGTTTAAGTTACAAGGAAATCCCATTAGACTAATAGACTTCTCAGCAGAGACCTTATAAGCCAGAGGGGATTATGGTTCCATTCTTAGCCTTCTTAAACAGAAACAACTGCCAACCAAGAATTCCATATACTGAAAAATTAATGTTTACAAAATAGAAATACAATTCTCCTTATTGAAGCAAACATTTTTACAACTAGGGCTTCCCTCCAGAAAGTGGTCCAAAGTGTGCTATACAAGGGTAGAAAAATCAGCACCCACTGCTAAAAAAAAATTCTGAATGTTTATTTTATTTTAAAGCTTACAGCTCCTTTAAAACGGGGGAAAATAAAGCACAAAGTTTCATTCAGTATGATGAACAGAACTATATATTAGTCTTGGCCATTATCTAAATAACTTTGCTATTTAGAATAAATTCTCTACTCAAAAGATATAGATTGGCTAAATGGATGAAAAAAATAATCCAAGCATGTGCTGTATCTAAGAACCCCATCTAACTCACAAGAACTCTCATAGACTCAAGGTAAAGAGATAGAAAAAAAATTCCATGTAAATGAGAGCCAAAATTGAGAAGAGGCATCTATTCTGATAAAATAGACATCCAATCAACAATGGTTTAAAAAGACAAAATGGTCATACAATTCAACAAGAAGACATAACATTTCCAAATATATATGCACATAACACATCAATTCCAAGATTCATAAAACATAATCTATTAGATTAAAGCAAATAAACAGTAACATCATAATAGCCAGGGACTTCAACATTCCACTGACAGAAATTAACAGATCACCAAGGCAAAAACATCAATAAACATTGGACTTAACTGAGACTCTAGAACAAAAGGGCCTAACACACATTTACAGAATAACAACAGAATGTATACTCTCCTCCTTAGCACATGTGATAGCTTCCAAGATAGATCAAATGTTAGACCACAAAACAAGTCTCAGAAAGTACAGAAAATCTAAGTAATAGCATGTATCTTCTCAGACCACACTAAAATAAAACTACAAATCAATTCTAAGAGGAATTCTCAAATAAAAACAAAGTCATGGAAATTAAATAACTTGATGTATAACCTATAGGGCAATTATGAACCTAAAATATAAATTAAAAGGTTTTTTGAACTGAATGACAGGACACAAGCTTCCAAAAATCTATGGGATAGGAGGCGGAGTATGATGGCGGACAGGATGGACGTGTAGTCCACTTCTCCCAAGTCATCAGTTGAGAGGAAGGGGGGTCTGGACCTTTTACCCGAGTGGATTATTGGTGTGGACAGACAGCTGGAGATGCGCAACGAATTGGCAGATTGCTATATATGAGGTATAATTTAAAGCCACGGGACTCTGTTGTAGAGATTTTCCCTGTTATGTCATGCTGGCTGGCAAGCCCCTCCCTTGAGGAGGACAGCAGCTTGCAATTCCTGGCAAAACCAAATTGATGAAAATTTACTGCTGAGCCGAGTTTAGCGACCCAAAAAGGGTCCTGCTCAGAACCACAAGGGACTAAGCCGATGGAAAATTGAAGGGAAGGGATCCCACCCACGAAACAGACATTTTGAATTGTCTGAAATGGCGGACACCTTCCCCCAGAACAATAGGAGTGATTAAATAGACTGAACCATTCCTGGTGGGGAATATTGGTGTGGGCTGGCAGTTCAAGCTATGTGGTGAACTGGCAGGTGGCTGGACTCAAAAGTCCCACATTCAAAATGAGACTCTAAGCCATAAAAAATGAGGATAAGATCTCCATGCACTGCATCCGTGACAGCCAGTGGCAGCTAAACCCGGCGGCAGCCAGCACCCTCCCCCACAGCCTATTGCAGTTGCCAGTTTATAGGAGAACAGTGGGAGCAGAGTGTAAGATTTGTGGTGTGGACTCCTGCACTGAGTTGGGAGGTCGGATAGGAGTGCTGTCTGGAACAGAGCAACTGAGGTTGGACAATAATTAGATAATAAACTTTTACAGAAAATCCAAAATGGCAATTGGCCAGGTAGGGTGATTACCGTGGTAACAGTATAAACTGTGAACCAGGTATAAGCCTGGGAACCACTCACAGCACCACCTGGTGTCCAGAAAAGTATATTGCATTATAAATATATTCCTACGAAAGTTGATCCCTACATCATACATATAGATGTAT